>JAFIRS010003569.1:0-126685 GCA_018342105.1 Gonioctena quinquepunctata
TCAAAACTCAATGACAAATCTCAAAGTCAAATCTCAAGGTCAAACACACACACATTGCACACCTGCAACTATTCAAGGTCACACGTGACGTCATAGTGGTGGGGGGAGAGCCAGAACCGGCTTAAATCTCCTACTCTCGCAGAACAACACTGGACTGTATGGCACATGGAAGAGTGTTTGAAGTGTAGTGAACATTACCAATTATATAAGAGACATTTTTTATTTCACTGAATAAGTAAATGAAGTATTACATGAATTAAAGGTATTAGCATAGTCCACAAACATAATACAATCTCAAAAGCATACAATGTGTATTTTTCGATAGGGTGCTCGAATCTGTATTGACATGTTCAAACTGTATGAATGAAGATTCTTGAAAAAACGACATGTTTTCTTTATAAATTTTTCCATTAGGAAATTTATTAGTTTTCAGATTATGGGGATTTTGTTTTTGTAATTTGTAATGTATTTACCATTAGCATAACAGAAATTGACAATACATTTGTCAATTTCTAAGTTCTAACTTGGAAAATAAAAAACAACTCATGTTTTCCAACAGACTTATGCGAACTGAAATGTATTGACTCTTCAAATAGAAGAATCCGGTTTGTGATAAAACTGAAGAATCACTGTGAAAATGAATATTTGTCTAAATATAATTTCAACTAAATTTTCCTTCCTAGAGATACAATCGAAATTATATATAAGAAAATATGTAACCATATTGCAATTATCTTCAAAATTGATGGTTAGTATTTCACATCGAATCTGTTTCATGAGATGAAATCTTAATTTCAGTACCCTAAGAAATATAAAAGCCTTGGAAGTTATAAAAAAAACTTTGTTATTTTTCAGCATCAAAACTATCATTCTAACAGAATACATTAATGGAAAAGTTCCACTCTGAATGTGTCAAGTTAGTTTTTTCGAGAAGAATCTCCATCTCTGCTGTATGGGGTCGGTTTTAGAATAGCCCCATGGTAAATCCTGCCTGTCGTAAGAGGCGACTAAAAGGATAACCGTAGGTGGAAGATGGTCTCATCGCCCGGTGAAATATCACCATATCGACTTTGTGTGCTGTGAAATGGATCATTCCATGTTTCAGTGTTCGGTCGATACTTTCCGGTCTCCCTCTTTCCTTTTCCCCAATTCCTCCTTTATTTTCAGGTGCATCCTAATAGTAATAATGATGAAGTCTCCTAGAGTAAAACACTCCGGAAGTAAAATACCTCTCCATTCGGATTTCCGGGCGAGAGGTACTCGAGGGGACTCAACATTAAAGATTAATTTTTGCAACATCCGCGGACTCAACAAGAACATCAATGACGTCCACCATCACCTACAGACGAAAAAAGCGGATATTCTGGCAGAAACACAAGTAAACTCGTCCACCAACAAAGTCCATATGCTTTGTCCTGGTTACGAACTCCATTCTCGATTCAGGTTCAAAGGTGGAGTCTGCCTTTACGCTAAGGCTAACCTTTCATGCCAGCGTGAAGAGAGTTTGGAACCGAAAGACTTTGATGTGATGTGGTTCAAGCTATCTGATACCAAACTGACTAAGTTCCTCTGCTGCCTTTACCTATCACCTAATGAACCTTCATATAACGACCTCTTTGAGTTTTTATCACTCAAACTGGACTACATTCAGGAGAACCATCCAACAGCTGAAACCATAATCATGGGAGACTTTAATGTACATAACGCTGCCTGGCTCAAATTCTCTAACAAAACAGATGATGCGGGTCGTCAAGCCGAGGCCTTCGCCATCACTCATGGTCTAGAACAACTGGTCGAGCTACCAACCCGCATCCCTGATATCAACAACCAGTCTGCCAATACACTAGATCTTTTCCCCACCACCAATCCTGACCCGTATAGAATAGAAGTTTGTGCCCCACTTGGAAACTCTGATCGCACCCTCATCTCCACAACATGCTCTTTCCATTTACCATCGAGCTGCACAATACCACCCCGTCTCATGTGGCATTACAATTCGGCCAACTGGGAAGGTCTTCGTATGTTTTTCTCAGCGTTTCCATGGAAGAGAGTTTGTTTCTCTTCAGTAGATCCAACACGATGTGCTGAGACAATTTCTGAAATCATCATGTTGGGGATGCAAACTTACATACCGAATACCGAAAGAAGAACATCATCCGATAAGACCTGGTTTAACAGAAACTGCTCTAGAGCTGTGGCTTCCAAACAGGCAGCATACCATCAATGGCAGAAAAATCCGGGCCCCGAGACCAGATCAGCATATGTCGAGGCTAGAGGCATATGCAGAGAGACAATAGAATGCTCAAAAGATGCCCACAATGCCAAAATAAGATCAAAACTTGCTGAATGTCCTAACGGATCCCGTTCATTTTGGTCTTTCGCCAAAGCTGTGGGAAGAAACTTCACTTCCAGCTCATTTCCTCCTCTAACCAAAGAAGATGGAACACTAGCAACGACTGCCCAGGAAAAAGCCAATATCTTTGCGCACCTATTTGCTGGAAATTCCACTCTGGATTCATCGGGAAAACAACCCCCGAACATTACACCTATTGACAGTCACATGCCCGAGATCACCTTTCGCCAACGTACTATCAGAAAGATTTTGCTGGGTCTCAACACCAACAAAGCCTGTGGATCTGACGGAATCCGTCGATTGTTCTCAAGAAATGTGCCCCCGAACTAACACCTGTTCTTTGCAAGTTGTTCAACCACTCTTACAATTTGGGGGTATTTCCGTCCAATTGGAAAATTGCAAGAGTACAGCCAGTCCCTAAAAAAGGCAAAAAGGCCCTACCTAGCAACTACAGACCTATCGCACTGCTATCTATTATTTCAAAGGTCATGGAAAAAGCCATCAACATCGAGCAATAGGCAATATGGCTTCCGCCATCAGAGATCAACTGGTGACCTGCTCGCTTACGTCTCACATATATGGCAGCTATCTATTGAAAAGTATGGAGAAACTTTAGCTGTGGCATTAGATATCTCCAAGGCGTTCGATCGAGTTTGGCACCAGGGACTCCTCGCCAAGCTTCCGTCTTATGGCTTGCCCCCTCAGCTGTGTTCTCTGCTTGCTAGTTTTCTCTCAAACAGGTCTCTCCATGTAGTGGTCGATGGAGTTTCATCTGACACTCTACTCATAAATGCTGGTGTTCCGCAAGGATCTATTCTCGCACCAACACTATTTCTACTTCACATCAACGACCTGTTGAAAGCAACTCCATGTCCAGTACACAGCTTTGCCGATGATAGTACCCTCCATACCGCTTTCTCTTCCAGGGCCCCTATATCAGCCCATGAAACCAGAAATGAACGAGGAAGAAATGTTAATAATATAAATATGGACTTAGCAACAATTCTCGAGTGGGGATCTAATAACTTGGTAGAATTCAATGCAAACAAAACACAGCATGTCTTTTCTCTAGAAAAGCCGATCTCACTGTGCCTAACATAACTTTGTCAGGAGTAACCATACCACTGAAGTCATCCATATCGATGCTTGGTATTACTATCAGCAATAACCTTTCCTGGGAAAATCACGAGAGGTCCATTGCCAAAAGTGCATCCCAAAAACTTGGTTTTCTGTTTCGTGCCAAGAGCTATTTCACCCCCACTCAGCTGCTTATGATCTATAAGGCACAGATCCGACCTGTCCTGGAATACTGTTCCCATATTTGGAGCGCGGCACTAACATATCCTAGGCTATTGGTTCTGAAAAAGGCAATTCGGTGTGCCGCTTACAAACCCTTTCTGGAACCGTGAAAATTGGTTTTTTTTAGATATTTTCATGGGCGATGCTCTTCTGAAATATCAACAATCGTTCCTGCTTTGGCAGTCTCTTCGAGATTAACCCGTCAAGTTCAGTCATCACACCCCTTCGTGGTCACTTTAGAGACCTGCAGAACATCACTTTCCAAAGACTCGTTCATCCAACGAACAGCGAGGCTTTGGAACTCATTGCCTAGGGAGGTGTTCCCCGAGGCATGCAACCTCCAGAAATTTCAGAAGAACACCAACTCCTACCTTCTTTCCCTTGGTTCCCACGATGTTCTCTGAACATTACAGGATATCCCTTTTCGTGGGAACCGGAACATAAAAAAAAATTAGATTACATGATAAACATCCTAAAAGGGATGCATTCCTTTTGGTATAAAAATTGAAAAAAAAACTCCATTTCATATAGAATGTGACACCTTCAAATGTCCAAATAAATAACAAAAGGCTTCAGAAAGTGATCTCTAAAAATATTTTGTTTACAGCGATTCAATGTGCGCAAAACGTTTTGGGAATGTTCTGTTGTGTCTATGAAAAGGCTATCAAAAAAACTTAGGACAAGTTCTTTTTGTGACATTTCAGGGACATCCTGAAAATCGCCACCTGCGACGGACATTGGATGTTCTATAAACGTTATATTCATATATAAACAGAACATCGCAGTAAAAGTTGAATGTCTCAAAATCTCGTTCTTTTCTCATCTCTGAGATGGTTTTGTGCTCGCTGGGGGCGAGTTAAAAAATCAAGAGGTGTTTTCACTTTATGAGAAAATATCAACTTTGAAGGAGTTTGTCCCATTACACAATGGAAAATAGGTATTTACTAATTAAAGTTGAAATATCATCAAAAAATATTTTTTCCGGCGACCTCGTATTAACGAGTTTGTTTAATCTACACGAAATAGATCGTTGATGACCCCTATTAACCTTCAATTTCTCTTTCAATGCATAATTGTGATATAGGCAACTAAACATACACCGAAATCGACCATTAATAATCTGTAAATGGTCGATTCGGTCCATTAATGTGTAATTGTGGTATAGGCAACTAAACATACACGAATTCGAATATTATTCAAATGTCAAATCATATTACCTTCGCGCTGTCAAATTTATTTATTTTAAAATATTGTAAGTTTTCTCCTAGTTGAAGGAAATGGATATCGAAAATTTCACGTTGACCCCAGGAACGAGTCGACGGAAAAATTTTGTAATCAACTCGTATATAAAATGGCGATTAATGTTCTCGAACATTAACGCGCTCGCTTTGCTCTCGCGTTAAAATATCTCGATCATTAATCTCCACCATTAATACCTACACTAGTTGATTAAATAACTAGCATTGTCTTGGAGAAGCCTTTATACCATTTTTGAATGATCGAACACTGTTTTCAATTGCTCTGTTCGTTGCAGGATGATGAGGAGGTGAAGTAACATATGAAATACTATTATATTTTCCTTGGATACAAAAGAAGTTCCATCATCAGATTTAATCGTATTAGGTAACCCATATCGTGAAAAACAATCCCGAAGTTTGTCTATCGTGCTGGAAGAATCAATTTTATTCATGTCATATACTTCTGGGCATTTTGAATAAGAATCAGTTATTTATTATAAGAAAAGTTTTGCTTTTGAAAGGACCTAAAAAATCAATGTATTCTATCAAATACATGTTTATCTTCATCGAATTTCAATAAAGGTACTTATAAAGCTATTAATGGTTTATGGTCTGAACATAAAATGATATTTATTTCCCATCAAATATTGATTCCATCTTTGGTGAAGATGGAGATTACAAACGTCGAGTGACATGGATACTTTCCTGAAGTGATTATCGAGAAGTCAGTTACGGGTAATGCTAACTTCACCATTTCAAATGGCTCCGTTTATTTTAATAGTAACTGGAAGCATTTCAACATCCTCATAATATTCGTCAACTAGATGGCGTTTAAAATGACAAATATCCATATTTTAGAGGAGTATACAATTCTAAATTTGAAATATTGACTCATACCGAAATGGTGGACCTCTTCAATATATCATTCATCATGAAAACTACAAGAATTTGTTCAACGATATACCTTTGTATTGCATATACTTAGGTTAGGTTCTTTTCGAGTGGAGCGATAACCGCCCCTTCCACTGCGACCTTCTCAGATCTATTGTGGCATATACTTTAAATCAGTTAAAAATAAAAATCCAATCAAAAACTAACAAAGAAAATTACTTTTCGGATCAAATTTCTCTTTTTTCCGCAATGGCCCCAAATTTCAATAAAAATGTCTGTTAATCCTATCTGAAAAACACAAGAAACTTTTGTTGTAAATTTTATAAAAACATTTTTGACTTCATTAGAATAATAAAATAATAGCAAATTGAACAAAAATAGTTCAAAAAATTGTTTAACGAAGCATCTGACGGCAAATTGTATGCTTTATAAAAATGGTTACAGAATATTTCATAAATGATCCTATCTTCCATCTTTGATTTGAACCCCCAAATATAACCAATAAATACATAAAAATAAGGTCATAAAAAATAACATGATTGTAGGAAAGGACTTAAGCAGAAATTCTAGACTCATTCTTCATTTATAGTTGATATATTGCAATATTCACTTTGATATCTTATAACTTTCATATAGCAAATACTAAGTATCAACATTTTTAACCATATGTCATTTCTTCCTGTGTAACAAATTTACACATGAAGTACATAAATACAGGGAAGTCAGTTTTCTTTGGTTGTTTCTCATCAACTTTCAAATTGATATATGAACATTTTTGTCCACTTTTTTCTAGACATTTCCACAAATTTTCGATATTTTTTTTATTTTAGCTTTTAATATATTTTTTTTTATATAAAAAGTTTGATATTTTACTAAAAATACGGTGTAGTTCCTCAGCATGGTAACACTTTCATAATAAAAGTATTTGATACAAAATACAATATGTATTTAGATTTTCTACAAAAATTGAAAGCTATCCTTTTGAAGCAAAAATTGTGCATAGCCCCAAACAAATCAACATAGTAATCCATTGGTAAATGAAGAATGCTATTAAATTTGGATTTCCATTATCGCTGAGATCATTATTGAAAAAAAACAAATGTTGAGCCTTGCACCAAGATTGATTTATACCAGTGGAAACTATAAAATTATTAAAAGTGAATCCAAGTCATTGACGTATTTGGTCGATACCTGCCCTAAGTTTAACAATATATTATTTTTATTTCAACATTAATAAAGAAAAACTCAACATTAGATCAGCATTTCCTATCTCACATGACCGATTGAATTTTTTTGTTGATCTGATTAGTCCTGCCCCCCAAATTTACCCGAGGTGCTGAGCTTCAGCATTCATGCCACATTTTTTTGACGTTTTCTGATTTACAAAATACTACCTATTGGGGACGTCACCGTTTTTGTATATTTATATATACAGGGTGTGTATCAACGATATTTGAGATAGGAAAAAATGTCTCAAATAAAAGTTGTAGTGAGCAATGAAAGCTATGTTCCAAAAATAACTACCAACTAAATGTGTGACTTATCAAAGTTATGTTTTAAAAAATTAAATACCCTATATATTTTCACTCAATTGAATTCCTTTGGAAGAGTGTTTTTATCGAAAATATAGGGTTGTATGGGTTTATACCATGTGGTTCGGAAGTTATGCTGGGATTTATGTCACACAATGGGTTCATTCAACACCAAATATCTCAAAATCAATAACCTGTAATAAGAAAATGGATCCACCAAATATCCTCAAAAATGGTATTTTTTTATTTTCTATTCATAATTTTACCGAATGGCGCTTTTCCCGTACAGGAGCAACCAGGGCCGATCCTAGCAGGTGTGCAGCGCGTGCACCGCACGCGGGCGGCCAATCAGCTATTTTTTGAAAGAAGAAAAATAAAACGTTAGTGCTCAGTTGTGTTGTGTGTTGGTCTATTGTCCATTAGTATCTTCTCCTACTCTCAACTACACACATCCTTCATTTGAGAGCAAAATTCATGGCAGAGCCGGCAATGCAGCATAAAAAATTGAAATTTCTATAAAAAAAAAAACAAGGGCCATATTTTTGACACGACTAAGTATGTTTGGTTCCTGTGTGCGGCGCGGCGGCTTATTTATGTACGTATAGTCTTTACGATGTCAGTTGGAACGGCGAAAAATTTTTTTAGAGTAGGTACCAGCGACGAAACCTTTGAAAAAAACGTGCTGCTGTTTGCCGGGCGGCTTTTTTCAAAGGTTTTCCCTACGGCCTCCTTGAATTTTTTTCGCCGTGCCAACTTACTAAAGACTATATATATCACAGTCGGCACGCGGCTCTTAGGTCAATTGTCAAAAGAAACTTTATTTTAGCGGTTTTCTTTATAGATAAGAAATGGATTGTTTCGACAAAGTTTAAGGGGATGCGGCATCGGATTTTTTTTTGCTACTTCACCACTATATATAAACCATTTCCATTTCAAAATGTTCATTTAATTTTCAATCAACATACAATAAGACTGGTCATAAACACAATCAAGTGGAAGTGTAAGTTAATATTGGAAATTAGTGACAAGGTGTTGCTGTTGAGTGTCCTTTAAATATTTAAATCAGAACTGTGGTAAGTACCAAAGCTCTTAACTAGATTTATGAACGAATGAAATGTACAGAGTGTTTTCTAATTAGATAAAAAAAGTGGGCATATTTTTAAACTAATTTTGTCGCGATGATTCGTTTTGAAAATGAGTACAGAATGTTTGAAAATTCAAAATTTATTTTCAATTCTTTCAAAATTCGTTAGCACAAAATATAATTTTCTTACAAAATTATAGTTTACCAACCGGGGGAGTTTATGAAAATTTTAATTTTTACCGAGATTTTGAAAAAGCGCTACGAATCATTATTTATTTTAAATAATTTGCTCTAACTTTTTCAACAGGAATGGGGATTTCTTATGAATAACCCATATTCTTACACTTTAAGTAAAAAAAAGTATTAACAATGGTAGGTACTTTTTAGAGGTCATTTCGATGAATTTCAAAATTTCTGAAGAATTCCTATTCATTTCATCTGAATCTGTGAGCCATGATATACTTATCGTTCTTCTTACCTTTTACCTTTAGATGTCGTCCTCGTCCAAAAACAGAAAAACTAAAAGAGAGTCAGGTGCCTTCTATAGAAAAGAGAAGAATAGAAGAAATCTCAAAACAAGCGGGAGCATTGAAAAAGTATTTTGGAAAACCGGATAAAAGTGAGCCCGAACAAAAAGGTTTGAATCAAATCGCAGAGTTTGATTATTCTCAACCATCAACATCCACCAGTACTAGTGAAACAAACAATAAATCAATAGATTTCACACCCGATGAAGGTGATAAAGCTGCAAGATCATCATCAAGCAGTCCCATTCCCAGTGAAGCCAAATGTAAAGATGAGAGCAAAGACGAAGAGGGCTCTGCTCAAGTAGCACTAGATGATCCAGGTACTTGGCCGTGTGCGGCTCATACCTTAAACCTCGTCGTTAATGACGCTGCCAGCTCCAGTGGTAAAATTTCTGGATTTTTTGATATGGTACAAGAGGTATATAATTTTTTTTCTGTGTCCCCATATCGATGGGATTTACTAAAAAAATACGTGAAAAGTCTAACTTTGAAACCATTAAGTGAAACAAGGTGGGAAAGTCGTATCAATGCTATTAGACCTCTAAAGCAAGACCTCAAAAACTTATTACCGCATCAAATGCCTTAATTGAAGATTCCACCAGAGACGCGAAAACAAAAAATGGTGCAAAATCAATAAAATTAAAAATCTTGAATCATTCAAATTTTTCTGTTCAATTTTGATTTGGCATGATTTATTATCAAGAATTAATGTTCTGAGTAAAATGCTTCAAAATCCTAAATTAAACATCGCGGAATGCTTTGAAGGCTTAGATAATTTAAAATATTTTGTTTCACAAAGATCAGACGATAATTTCAAAATATTTGTCGAATCAGCCACAACACTTGCTAGAGATTTAGGTATTGATCCCGAATTTCCAAGTTCGAGGCTCAGGAAAAAGGTCCGTTTATTTGATTACGAGGGCAGTGATGAACCCCTTTTGAATCCCTTCCAGCAATTCAAGACTTCTTTCTATTTTGCAATTCTTGATCACGCGATCTCTTCGGTAAATGAAAGATTTACATTATTATCTGAGTGCTTTTCAATATTCTGCTTTCTGTGTGAGTTTCACAACATTTCTAGTGATGATCTCATGAAAGCCTGCATGGACTTAGATATTAAGTTACAGGTACAGGAGGAAGGAAGTATCGTGAAATATATAGACGGTATACAACTGTTTAATGAAATAACTTCATTCAAAGATATTTTTCCAGGTAAGAAACTGCCAATTGAGGTATTAGAAATCATAGTCAAAAATGATCTCATTTCCTGTTTTCCTAATTTTGCTCAAACAATAAGAATTTTTTTAACCTCACCTGTTTCTGTGGCTTCAGGAGAAAGAAGTTTCAGCAAATTAAAAATTATTAAAAATTACTTGAGAAATAATATGACACAAGAAAGGTTTTCAGATTTGGCCATCATCTTTATTGAATCCGAAATCTGTGAAAAAATAGATTTTACGGAAATTATTGATAAATTTGCCACTCAGAAAGCCAGAAAGGTTATTTTATAATTAGGTAATTATAATGATTAGGTACCTAGTCTGTAGACTGTAGAACAACTGATTTATATACTTTTCGTTGGTATACGCACTGAGTATGTCCAAAATCGTTGTGTGTGAAATAGACGTTATACAGGTAGATGAGTTTAAGAGTTTATAACGTCAACGTTAAATATTAGTCAAAATAAGAAAAAAATCTCTGGAGGGGCGGCACATCTGGTATTTGCACGCGGGCGGCCAATACCCTAGGATCGGCCCTGGGAGCAACCAAAACTCGGGATCACTTTTTTCTCAGTAAATAAGGCCACACCATAATAGTCCACACTATGAGCTTGCAGAAAATGTAGGGTTTGCCTACTTGATTTCCATCGGAAAGTATTTCTAATTCTCAAGGAAAGAATGAAAAAGTAATTATAACAGCAATAATGATTTTTTTATTCAATGACAGACAAAAGAGGTAATAAAACTCAAACAATTTGAAAAGGCGTAAATTCACATCAGATGTTATCCCATTTTGAGCTATGCACAAATAAAGTCTATCTACAATTGATCTTCGAACTTCAATTAAAGTTTATCTTGTAATAGAGAGAAAGATATTTCTAATTCGGTAGACCTCTCCTTTAAAATATCCCCAGATATAGAAATATAGGGGCGCGAGGTCTAGGCACCTTGCTGGCTACTGAATGGGTCAGTTTCTTCCTATCCATTTATTTCTGCGCCGTCTCTTTAAAAATCTTCTAACGCGATTTTGATTGTGGGGAGGCGCGCCATCATGTTGGTAATATAACCTGTGTCTGGTGTCAATCGGTACATCCCCCAACAAATTTGGTAAATCATCTCGGAAAAAATCTCTGTACATTTCTCCATTCAGAGGCCCATCAAAGAAATATGGTCCTATGACCTGATCCCCAATTATGCCCCCCAAACATTTTATTGACCAACTATTTTGGTCATCAACTTCCTGACCCAATAGGGATTCTCAGTCGAGTAGTAGTGGCAATTGGCAATATGTCTATTTACCATCCCATTACTTTTAAATGTGGACTCGTCACTAAACAAAATATATTTCAGAAAATTTGGTTCCTCGCGAATGAAATTCAGTATATTTTCGCAATAGCGAACTCTGTTATCATAATCCCTTTCATAGAGTTCTTGATGTAATTCAATTCAGTATAGATGAAGTTTATTTTTTATCAATATTCTGTTATGACTTATATCCAGGCTCTCTTTCAATTTTCCTCGTATTAACATGAGGATTTTCAACTGTTGAAAGCATCACCGCTAATTAATTTTCTTCACATCACTGATGATAGAACTTAACAACCTAGATGATTTATATGTATTTCTTGAAGATGTAGAATTTCCTGATATTGTACTTATCACAGAACAAGGAGGAACCTATTTATATTCCTAATTACTCGTTAGTTTCCCATTTTTTTAATTTAACAATGCATACAAATGGCCCAACGAGAATTTTCCAATATTCTCAAAGTAAAATCGATTATACAGGTGCGGTTTTTAAAGTCCCCCCCCCCCCTATTTAACTTTTGAACGCTTCGACGTAGAACAATGAAAAAAAAAACGTATTAAATGATATCACCGATCCTACTTTTGAAATGAAAGACATTGTGATTGCCCGAAAGATAGCGCGGGGGGCATATCAACTTAAAAATTTCAAATAGCATGGGGGGGTCAAGTGGCGCATCGTTGAAAAGATAACTCAATTCTCTTTCCAACAATCTAGTTTTTTCCAATTTCGTTGATACATTTTTTCACGATATGCAATTGAAATGTCAAGTATAACAAAATTTAAAATGCATATTGTAAAAAAAGAATCGACAAAATTCAAAAAATTTGATGGTTGGAAAGAGAATTGAATTATCTTTTCAACAATATGCCACCTGACACCCTATGCAATTTTAAATTTTTAAGTTGATGTGCCCCGCCATCTATCGAGGAATCACAATGTCTTCTGTTTCGTGATATAATTCAAAATAGTTTTGATATAATTCAAAATAGTTTTGGTCCCGTTGTTCTATAAGCGTAAAAAGTTAACAGTGAGGGGTGAAGGGGGGGAGGCTATGAAAAGCCGCACCATAGTTGAAAGAAAACTTGAATTACGTTTTCAACTATGTGCAAATCGACCTGTATGCCTTTCAAAATTTTCAAGTTAATGTGCCCCCAGCCCCCTCTGTCGAGCAATTGTAATGTATCTTCTCTCAAAAAGTAGGACCGGTAATACCATTCAATAAATTTCTGTCTCCTTGTTTCACATCAAACCGTTCAAAAGTTATTGACGTAACGGTACCATTCAGATCCGCACTTATATTTGACATTTCAAATGCATATTGTGGAAAAACGTTTGAATGAAATGAAAAAAAGGATGGTTGAAAAGAGAATTGAATTATCTTTTCAACGATGTGCCACTTGACCCTCCATGCTATTTGAAATTTTCAAGTTGATGTGCCCCTGCGCCATCTATCGGGCAATCACAATGTCTTTCATTTCAAAAAGTAGTATCGTTCAAAAGTTAACAGGGGGAGGGGCTATTAAAAGCCGCACTGTATGTGTTGTAACTTGAATAAAGAAGATGTATCACATAACATAAATACTGCACATCCACCCTATGATCCTCAGTTCCCTCGAAGGAGTAGGCAGATTGAGACCTTGGAGAGAACTACTGGCGAGACCTGGGGAGTAGCGGCAGATTGA
Source organism: Gonioctena quinquepunctata (assembly GCA_018342105.1). NCBI lineage: Eukaryota > Metazoa > Arthropoda > Insecta > Coleoptera > Chrysomelidae > Gonioctena > Gonioctena quinquepunctata. Next base: position 13,136 of record JAFIRS010003569.1, read on the forward strand.
GACCCCGGTGTCGATTTACAAAATCCTGAACCCCACCTAAGTGACTATAACTAGGAGTAGGCAGATTGAGACCTCAGGTGAAATCACATTCCTACCTAAGTGACTACAACCTAGGAGTATATACCTATCCGAACACACAGAGAGAGAGAGAGAGAAATATACTTTATTGTCATAAGAGTTATCTTGTGGACAAAGTTTCACTTAATGCGGTTTATATCTAAAACAAAAGGCAATAAAAAAGTAAATTCTTTAAGGTTTATCCAAGCTTTCGGAAATGTTTATTTCCATCATCAAGGAGAAACTTTGTTGAGGTTGGTTTCAATGATGTTAAACATATTCATATAACATAGTGATACAAAAGAAAAAAACGTAGATCAAGGAATAAAACGAAGTTCAAAGTTACTACAACCACATTAGCGTTGTTTAAAATTATATAAATATAATTGTGTACTCTATGTGGTGTGACAAGTGAAACTGACAGGTTAGGAATCAGTTTCACTTGTCACACCACATAGAGTACACATTTATATTTATATAATTTTAAACAACGCTGATGTGGTTGTAGTAACTTTCAACTTCATTTTATTCCTTGGTCTACGTTTTTTTCTTTCGTATCATCATTTCATATGTTAGATGAATATGTTTAACATCATTGAAACCAACCTCAACAAAGTTTCTCCCTGATGATGGAAATAAACATTCTAACTTTGGATAAACCTAGAATTACTTTTCATTGCTCTACCCAATATCCCTAGTTTTGTACCTAACTAGTCAGCAAATACTTCCACATATATATATATATATATATATATATATATATATATATATATATATATATATATATATATATATATATATATATATATATATTTAGTTTTTAGAGAGTGCAACTATTTTAAAGTGTTTTTTTTCTCGTGTATCCACTTATATGTGTTCATGAGAGTACAAATGTGTATGTGTACATATGTAATTTTGTAAATATGTACATATTAATCCTAAGACCTTACTATATGCTTATTATTCTTATATGCTTATTATTATTATGACTTGTATCACACTTTGACAAAGAGAATTTATTTCTTCCGACAATACTACTTGCCTTTTCTTGTGCTTGACATTGCATCATGCATTGCATCATGTTTATTATTTCTTCGTTAAATAATTTCATTCTGAAGCGAAAAAACATTAGATTTCAACTATAAAATCTCCTCCCCGATAATTAAATGTCAAGTTTGTTGACAATTCCTATAACATTCAAATGTTCCAAGGGTGATTTGATATAACTGATAATATAATCTACATTACGGGTAGATGTTACAGAAGCCACTTTTAGCCAGTAGAATGTATGCAGTTTGATATGGAATGTACAACCAGAGAGTTTTCGAAGGAAACATTTTCTTACTCCAAATTATTTATTTTGAGATATTTGGTGTTGAATGAACCCGTTTTGTGAGATAAATCCCACTATAACTTCCGAACCACCTACTATAAACCTTATATTTTTGAGAAACACTCTTCCAAAGGGATTCAATCAAGTGAAAATATTAGGATATTTCATTTAAAAAAATATAACTCTGATAAGTCACACATTTATCGGTAGTTATGATGGTAGTTATTTTTGAAACATAGCTTTCATTGCTCTCCACAACTTTTATTTGAGACATTTTTCTTCCGATCTCAAATAGGAAACCGGCTATCGTCCATCCATGCATCGGTGATACACCCTGTATATATATATATATATATATATATGTGAAAGGGTAGTCTTTGCTTCAACTAGTTTAAAAAATATAATATATATATATATATATATAGATGAAAGGGAGGAATATCGAGGGGACAGTTAAACAAAATGGAAGAAATTTAATGGACATAGCCCTCAAAGAGAAGTGCAAGCCCTCATCAGTACGGTGAAGAAGTTCAAGGATGAACAACACTTGGTAGAAAATGACGTGGTGACGTTGGTTGTTGCCGTGGAATGCAGGGTCTGCTTACCGAAACCACAAATGTGCGGCTGGCTTCTGTTTGTTGACTCCGTTGATTTGTCATTTTCTACCAAGTGTTGTTCAACCTTGCACTTCTTCATGATGAGGGCCGAGAGCCCAAAGCACGTGTTTACGGTTAACACTTCTCTTTGAGGGCTATGTCCATTGAATTTCTTCCATTTTATATATATATATATATATATATATTATATTATATATATATATATTATATTATATATATATATATATATATATATATATATATATATATATATATATATATATTATATTATATATATATATATATATATATATATATATATTTTATATAAATTATATTTAAATCAGAACATCAGATAATACCATAATACTGGATTGGTACTTAAAACCCACTAGTTCAGGAAGATACATGAACTACCTTTCTAGTCACCCGAAAAAAATAAATTTATAGTATATTCTAAAAATGAGAAATATCAATAATTCATATCCTTCAAATTTAAAAATTATATAATACTACTTCTGATGTCATTCAAACAGAAGTCAATCAAAATGAACAGTTACATAATATCACATATTCGTCGATACCTTACATTCCTGAACTCTCTACTAAAATTATAAATGTATTCAAACATGAGAAAAACTTGAAAATTGCACAAAAGAAAATAAAACCATTGGAAAACTTATATACTAAATTGAAACAAAAAGATCATATCACCGAAAAGTCTAACGTGGTTTATGAAATTCCTTGTTCAAATTGCAATAAAAAATATTTAGGCCAAACAAAAAATTGTTTAAAATCACGAATAGCATTACATAAAATAATTGCAGAACTTTAAAAGAAAACTCTTGTTCCTTAACTAAACATGTCATGGATAACGATCACATCATGAATTATGATTGTGCCAAAATCTTACATGTTGAAAAAAATTTGAATAAAAGACTTTTTTTAGAAATGGCTGAAATTAAATTACAAACTGATAATATGAATAAAAAAACTGATATTGATAACTTAAGTAAAATTTACTCGTACCTACTTTTACCAAAAAACCATTCTTCATTTGAAAACACCTGAATTAAAACTCCTCTGTATACACCTATTTCATATGACATCCATGATTAATGATTGTCAGTGATCAAATTTTCATGTCAAAACATCTTTTAAGTTTTCCTTTGTACTTTTATACTTATATAATATGTTCCTAATCTTTGATGTCCAAAGAAAATCTCAAATTGCACAGTATTTATACTTTTATTGCTCAAATATTTTTATGTCCATATTTTTACTTTGTAGCCCTCGAAAAAGCAAATAAAGATTTGCGAAAGCTTGGGTAGCAAAAAAGAGTTTACCTTCTTCAAGACCGAATCCCCGATAGATACTCATTTTATATATATATATATATATATATATATATATATATATATATATATATTTAGGATATAACAAAACTTTTAAACATTTTTCAACCGAATTTAGGTACAAAAATACTTAATCCCTCGGCCAAGTTCGATGGACCAAATCGGTCGGGTAGTTTCAAAATGGCGGCTCTTGAAAGATTGAAAAAATTATCAATCTTTCATGTTCATAGCAATATCAGCAAACAATAGGTCTTTTGATAGAGCTACATGTGCTCCACAATTTTAATCCGGAAAGTTTTTCTCCAACATGTACACACAAATAAAAAATCGCTGTAAATTACCATTCATGAGAATCAATAATTTTTGTTTACCATGTATGCCTCTTTCATTGACCTTCAGATAATTACAAAAATGTTTATAATACAAGTTCACAACATAATTGTGTAGGTATGTCAAAACAACTACGTAGTACAGAAAAGAAAAAATATAGGTAGTAAAATATGTACAAATTTAACAATACGGTTTTCGATCCTAGAAGTAGTATAATATACATACATACACATATATGCATACATACACACATACACATACATACATATACATACATATACATACATATACATACATATACATACATATACATACATATACATACATATACATACATATACATACATATACATACATATACATACATACATATACATACATATATATATATATACACATATATACATACATACATATATATAATAGAAATAAAACTAGGCTATTAATAAAGACCTAATACTGAGTAGGAAATATAATATCCATACATGGGAGAAGACATATTCATTAATATAAAGTGGATTTGCAAGCAGTGATTTTTTCACGTGATGTTTTAATTTTTTTATTGTGAAAGACTTCCACTCCGCCGGTATAAGGTTGAACAGTTTAATTGGTAGATAGTCTGTTTGCTTCATTGTTTTGGTGTAGTTCACTCAAGGCAGTCTATACAGTTCTTTGTTGCGAGTATTGCACTTGTGAGTTTCGCTCCCGTAGTGTTCCCATTTTTATTTTTGGGTATCCATAAGATGGCTCCTGTGATATATATACATGGAAATGTTAAAATTTGCATCTTCTTAAGCAATGGTTTGGCATGTTCCCTCGGACCAGCCTTTGCCATAGTTCTAACAATTTTTTTCAACTTTTTAATAACTGATGACACGTAGAGCTTGTGCCCCATAGTAATACGCCGTACATTAAATGGCAGTGAACCATACCATAGTACACAGTTTGCAGTACATCAATTGATAGTATTTTGAGATTTCTCAATAGAAATTGACTTTTGGACAACTTTTTTTGCAATTCCTGGATGTGTTCTTTCCAGTTTAGGTTCATTCGTTCGTATCAATCAAATACTATGTAAGTTTTCCTTTCACCGACAAACAGAACATCATTGAATTTCTCGAATTTAAAGTTAAACTATACAGTGTGGCATTTTATATTTTTATAGTTCCTCCCCCCCTGTTAACTTCTGAACGATTCGACGTAGGATAATGGGACATAAAACTTTTTGAATGATATCACCCATGGCACATCAACTTGAAAATTTCAAATAGCATAGGGGGTCAAGTAGCACATCATTGAAAAGATAATTCAATTATCTTTTTTCAAACAACAAATTATTTTTGAATTTCGTTAATACGTTTTTTCACAATATCCATTTGAAATGTCACACACACTGTTTTCTTTTGATTTTAGTCAGATTACATAGAAATATTAGTAAGCATTAGGGAGATTTGAATCTTCTCCAACTCTTGATTGAAAAGTTGAAGGTTTATACAAAAATTAAAATTCTGTTTTTGTTTCCAATGAAAATGTTCCATTTTTTCTGACAAGTGATTCGTTAGCTTGAATGATAGCAATTTCAGAAACAATATATAAATTCTAAAATCTACCTTTCTGACTGGCGTTCCAGCGTTTTTTTTTTTTTTTCAACATGCTTTTATTAACTTCACTTTTAACTAACAAACAATGTAATCAAATCTTGGAAGTCAATTTTAACCTACTTCTAATTGTTGAAGCGAAATGAAACGTATGTATATGTAGTTTGGATGAGAATACTATAATTTGGTATCTTGGAGCTGATCTGATGTTGGAGCCAGGAGGTGAATAGTGGAACTCTTCAGTGGCTACTATTAAAATATGGTACTGTGGCCGTTCTCAGCATAATTTGCAATTCAAAGATATGGTGAATGCACTGGTTCTCAGCATATTCGCCAAAATTTAGTTATTAATAACTTCCATCTCCTGTGGATTAATCAATCGAAGAGTTTTTCTCCCATAGTTTTTTTTTTAGTCTTCTGCAGCAACAGGGCCGTAGAGAGCCAGCATTGGGCCTGCGGCAGAGTATGCAGCCGGGCCCCTACCTAATTTTCTTTTCTATTTATACCATCAGTTTTTTTAAATATACTCCAATTGAAGGTGTTGGCTTGGTACTGGATGAATATTCATTAAGAATATGAACTGTTTTTTTTTCTGAATACCATAAACCATAATATATGAATCAACCACTGCGTGTGCAATCTGAACTAATGAATTTTCTGCAGAAAACATTCGTTTCCAAATACTTATGACACATTCGAGATGGAAAGGAAATATTTTCCAACTAAAATATGATTTTTTTAAATATATTATAACATATTACATAATACTAGTATATTTCCATTCCCTGGCTCTATTCAAACCCTGAAAATCCAAAAAATATTTTTTCTATCGTTGATTCTTCTGATTCTGGAATAAACATCCTTTTTTTTTCAGTTGAGAATTACTTTCAACAAAAAACCCTTTCAAGAACTCATATATACCTAACTCAGTAAATACTTTATCAGGACCAGTTCAGAAGAATTCCATATTTTCATTAGCATATTAATTTCGAGTATTGCACTTTTAAATCTACCTGATAAAACAGAAAAAAATATCAAACTTTCAACTTCTGCATAGGTAGTAACTGAAGTTGCCGAACGCTTGTTCACTCTTAGATATTATTGTTGAAATGAAATGTTATGCTAGAAAGTTAGTGTGGAAGTATTTTTCTTCATTCTCAGTTGAACTAAATGTTTGTCTTATTGATTTCAAAATGATGCAGGACAAGTTCTCAATATTAGGAATCAAACTACCTGTTACTAACAATAACAAAATTTAACTAACTCTTTGAGCGTCCTGATTCGAACGGTTCTTCTACTTCATCACAGCTAAAACCCAATTTTGGAACAAAACCCAAACAGAACAAATGTTATTGTCCTTTTTGAGTTATTTCCTCTTCTCCTTCCTCTTTTGAGCACCGACTTACATTAATACTCCATTATTTTATAATAGTTTAAACACAATCCACAATTCAAGTTTGTCTAGCTGGCAATGAGTAATGACATTCGACAATTGATACGGGAGCAATATTCCACCTCGCGTCGCTTTGCGATCTTTCTAAAGGGTGAAAAAACATCTCGTGTGTTTTATCGTACTGTGATATTAACAAAAGTGACCAAAAGATGTAGCGATCCGCAAAAATGAAGGTTAATGAATCTTAACAGATATAGACAGTGGCTGCTGGCCTCACTTGGGTATTAGGTGTGGGCATTGAATAATAGTTTTTTCAATGTTGCATGAGGACTCCAGGGTAAATTATAGTTTGAAAAGACTAAAAAAACACTTATATATGGCAATAAGGACTAAAAAGTTGAAATTAATAAGAATAAAGTCGAAAAAGGAAACATTCTCAATTGAATATTCAATTCAATTTCCCTTTTCAACATGAATATCCCACAAGAGGTTATCTTGAACGATGGAAGATAGTGACTAAAAGTTTATCTTTCAGTCGCAGATGATTCAACATCTGATTTTATGAACATCCTGTTCATATTTTCAAACAAATCAAGAATAAAGTCATTGACCAAAAAAATTTTGTTTTATGTAAAAAAACCGTGGGAGCACCCCACTTACTTCTCATAATGATATTAAGATAACTGATATCAAGCACCTCACGCTTTTTTACATAAAATAAAACTTTTTGGTCAATGACTTTTTTTTTTTTTTTCCTGCTTTATTTAACGTCGGCCTATTTCTGCTACCAAGGCTAAACACCGACGCCGGTGAGCACACTCCTCCCAACCGGAAATTTTGCCGAATCCTCTGTTGTTTCAGAGGTAGGGTTCTTTAACAAGCTCAACATTTATAAACTCTGGACCGCCATCTTAAAAGAAAATTTGTTGGTCAATGATTATTCTTATTATTTTCAATTTTTATGTCCTTATTGCTATATATGTTTTTATAGTTTTTTCAAACTATAATTTTATTTTATATGAGTTCTCCACATCTCATTAGCTTTCATTCAATACTTTACAAACAGGAATATGTTTACTTCTTTATTCCTTCAAAATGTTCGGCGAAAATAACGTTATATTTTTGTTCACCTAATGATACACTTGCAACAATTTCTCTGATTAGTGCTTTCGAAGACAGTTTTGTTGTCAGATTCATTTTCATCATATATGACATCAAGTTAAATTCAAGCGAACCAATTCACCCCCTTAAATTTACCTTAAAAAGCAGTTTATCATAAATTTTGTTCCCGGAGTCAGTAACTCTGGCGAATTGTAGGTTGAACAATTGACATTTCTTAAGGTATCAAGAACCGTGGACCTGTCTGGGTTTCATTTTAATTCTTGGTTCAATACATAAAAAATTGTGTATGCACCAAATCTGATTTTATTCTGATTTCTGAAGCGCAATGTTCTTGAACTACATCGCTAATGGGAATTTTTCCAAAAAGATAGTCTTGGGCAAATGGTGATGTAAAACAAATCTCTTATGAGAAAAATTCTGTATTTAAAATAAATTATTTCTAACAACAAATAATAAATGACAATACACAACCGTACTGAATGATGGTGAATGAAAATGTATATTAAAACTACTTAACTAGAAACAGCATGGACATCCACACAATATAAATATCTTTTGTCCTCCAAACGCAAATTCATGTAAATGTACAATGAACAAAATATGTTTTTAAATTTTTTGTGAGCTTTTATTACAAAAACACATTACACACTTTATACAAAGTGATAAACTTGTTACAAGTAAATAGTGACTATACAGGGAAAAACTTCTCGACCCAGTTTAATGACAGTGAAAATCTAATACATCAGAAGCTGAAACAGGTCAGGAATATACATTCTTTATAGCGGAATAAAATTTTGACAATTTTTTTAAAATCATGGAATGAATTATTCATAGGTCGTTATCACCAACTTTTCAAGTTGTTTAGTCAACATTTAACTCTATAAGAGGATTAGGGAATATAATTTGATGTATATTCCATTACACATTTCTCAGATTTCGATTTTTTTTAAATACCATGCTTCGCTGATATCGAACAAACAAAAAACAATCATGATAGTTAATATTTACCTGACAAAAATCACGATATCGGTCAAGCCTGCAAGAACTTGGCGATATTTCGAATCTTAATCTAATTAGAACAAGAGAGCACCCATTCCGCCCATCTCGCTTTGTTCTTTGACAAAAATCTCAAAGTACTGGTATATAATTGTTACAGCGAGTAAAATACCTGTACCAGAACCAATTGCCCCCATGAAATCAGCTAGTACAGACAGTGCCCCAATACACAGCCCTCCAAAGGCAGCTGCGGTAGGAATGTAACGATTGAGCTCGTGAATCATAGAGTTATCTCTATGCCCCCTCATGACCATTTGTTGTTCTTTCAGCTGCTTGGCTACATCCTTGGCTGAACTTCCAGACACCTCAATCCATGTTTTTGAGAAGAAAGCGCAAGATCCCAGCATGAAAATTATGTACAAAACAGCATGAACTGGATCTTCCAAAATATGGCTGACACTTTCAGGTGGCGAGAGATAATAGCAAAGTCCTCCAATGGGGTATGACCTAGCTGGGCCACCTCCACCAACATCAGCCCACACGCCAAGTAAGTTTATCAAGAAGTTTCCCTGGAATTTTACTGCCAACATCTGGGAGATAACATACAGATTTGAAACAAGCGCTGATTGCAAAATGATGGGGATATTGGAAGTGTAAAACAATTTGATGGGATAGCTAGAATATTGACCACGATATCTAGCACTCTTAATTGGTAGATCAACTCTAAATCCTTGGAAGTATATGACTATAGCAAAAACAAAAACAGTTGCCAGAAGGTTCATGAGATTAGGCAGGTTCTGACGGTAGAATGCTTCCCTAAGTCCTCTTATCTTATCCTGTCTTGTTGTGAGCAAATGGAATAGAGCAATCACTGCTCCTTCGAATTCAGTACCTCTTCCAGTATTGACAGTAGCAGGAGAGAAGGCTTTCCAGATGATCGTTTCGCAGATGTTTGTGGCAATGAAGAGGGAAATTCCAGAACCAAGTCCGTATCCTTTTTGAAGAAGTTCATCAAGTAAGAGGACAATTAAACCTGCTACGAAGAGTTGGATGATGATCAGAAGGCAAACACCTGCTCCAATTTCCGCTGGGTCCCCATACATGCCAGTCATTACATAGACAATTGCTTGACCAACTGTGATAACCATGCCAAATACTGAAAAATAAAAATGCTGCATTAGTATGAGCAGTTGAAAAAAAAATCCATGAAAATAATATGTTAGGTAAATCATTTATTGATGTCATAAGAACATTTGGAATATTTCTTTACAGGGCCATCTACTTCAACCATTGTATTTTTGGACCTATTATATTGAATGTTATATTCACTGATATAAACAAAGTACATTATTGATAAGATTTGGATTTATATCATGATAAGAAAATGGTCTGAGCTTCAAAGAATTAATTACAACATATCATTTTGATGGATCGAATGACTTTAAAAGATTGACTAGGTATATGAATATAAAATCAGCTCGACATTCCCAGATATCAACTGATTGATCATTAAAAAAAACTTTTTAGCCGGTTCAAGTGTTTTTGTAGCTCCAGAACTATCGCAGTATGCAAGTCCCATATTTAAAAGCTTCAACAAGCTTTAGTTCATGAAACAACCAAGATATTGCAAGATGAACTCAGCATTAATTTATTATCTAGATATATTTTGTTTTATCAAATAGGAACAGTATTTTAAACTATCAAAGTTGTAATTTTATATTTATAAAAAAAAATGTCACAATAAACCAAAACATTGTTTAACAAACATTACTGTGTATATAGTGTAGCACATAAATTAGACTATAAGTCATAAAAATCTTCAAAGGTTTTTTATTCTAGTCAAAACAAAAAGTTTTTAGTTTCATATTAAATTGTGTATCAAAGGTGATTTATTTCTGTAATTAGATATCCTACAATGCTTGCTTTGATCATTTAACAAATAGCTGGATTAAAAGCTTAATAAATATTTTATTGCTTTATTTAGCAAAACATGTATAATTGCTGTACCTCGAATAGAAATAGTAAATATACGAAGCATATCATGATGATCTTAAGCATATCATGATGAGCTTGAGCGATCCATATCTTCGTCTTGCTGAAATAATCTATTTTGTATTTCATAACATAATGATAATTGAAGTATTTTTGTAGAAAAACCATATCACTGTTTTTCAAATGGAATTATCACTTTTTTATACCAGAGTTGAGAATTTTTGAAATATTCCTGCTTCAACAGCAAACAAATATATGGAAAATAATAAATAAATAACTTGAAGCAATTGAAAGTTCAGTTTGGTTATATGAGTATGAAATCAAAAATTATTGCAATTTATAGAAATTATAATTAACTCTAAAAAAAAATCTATATTTACACACTGTTATATCATATCCCAAATGCAACAATTTAAAGAAACACTGTGAAACTTGCAAGAGAAAACAAAAATTATTTGTCTCCAACAAACTTCAATACCACTAAATTAAAAATTAATGTTTTCTACAGAGAGAAAAATAAAGCTTCCCCGTGAAATATGATTTTATAGGCACATCTAAGAAAAGTGTATTTTTTGTACTCCATTATTTTTTGTCTGCAAACATTTTTATATGTAAATGCGAAAATCTTGCTTGGCAACAATGTTCAGTTCACAATCATGAATCATTATGATTTACAATGGCCGAGAATTTTCAAAACAATATGCAATTGCGAATGAATATTTGCCTATTCAATAGTGTTTGTGCCGTTTGTTGGGAAAACAATATACATTTTCATTCCAATTTACAAACTGACAAGAGATGAATCAGTGAAACTTGTGAAATGTTGTTTATGAAACAAGGATTTTATTTGAAAACTAATTGAAATTAATCAATAATGATGAATACTGTTAATGTCCACACCTAAATCAATTCTGTATGAAAAATAAGGTCGGTAGGGTACCTTCACAAAGTTAAGTTATATCTATACTCATGACAGTTTCGCTTGAATATTAAATAGAAATATTTTTGTAAAAATTGAAAAATCCACGATAAAAAATAAGTTACTTTTTGTGAATATCTAACAAAAAACAACTACTTGAACGATGGAAGACAGTGACGAAAGTTCATCTTTGAATATCAGATGATTCTACATCTGATTTTATGCACACCCTGTTCATATTTTGAAACAAATCAATCATGACAATTTCATTTGATTTCATCAAGTTTTTTTACATGAATTGAATTATTTTATGTGTAATCTTGTTTTTATAGTAGAACAATCAATCAGCAGAAGTCTTCTATTCTTTACACCAAACCACAAATGTTGATAGTGGGTAGGTTGTCAGCATTGATTATGGGAAAAATGAAATGTTTCAGGAGTATCGGAGCTGAGGATAGAAGTTAGTCACAAGGCAATAATCAAAACAATTATTGCAGAAGTGACCAACACCATGTCAGCACGGGACCCTTGATTTATTCTACCTGCTAAAACAAGGAGTTGCAGATTTAAAACCACAACCTCTCAAACATAACAGGACGTTTTTCTACTCGGTGAAAAATTATATATGTCTACACCATCAATCATCATTTACTTTTATTTAACTAATAACTTTCATAAATACACAGATGTCAATGAATGAAACACTGAAAGAAATGTATTAATGTAACTTACATTTTTGTGCACCGTTGAATAGAGCTCTGTCCTTGGGGGTATCACCAACTTCTATGATTTTCGCTCCAGCCAAAAGTTGCATAATCAATCCAGATGTTACTATAGGTGAGATACCTAACTCCATGAGGGTACCTCTATTTGATGCTAGAATAACACGTATCCAGTAGAAAGGATCTGCGGAATCTGAACTCATTATACCAAATAATGGGATCTGAAACAATGATAGAAGTCAAGACAAGGAATTGTTGAAATATTATTTCAATTACCTGACAGCAAACTAAGAATATGAATAAAGTTATGGCAGTCCATAGTACTTTCTCCCTGAATTGTATCTGTAACAGAAAAAGTGCCACATGTACTAAAACAGCTGCTTGCAGAAATTGAATGAAAATATCAAAAAAATCTATGATTTTCATCTTGGTGTGTTTTTTCTTCGCTATATAAACATCATCCATATGTTTTGGTTGGAAGAGACAACATATTTCTGAAGGAAATAGTAGTTGTACAAGGGGCGGTTATAATGCTCTCACCTTTCTTTCTGGTTTCGCTATTTCGGGCAGAATGCTGCAAAATGGTTTGATAACCTCCAGAAATTTTACTGAAAATTAAAAAAAAAAAATGTGAATACATTTTGAAAAATAATAAATTATCAGAAAAACCAAACATTTCAGTAATCACATATAGGTTATAAAATAAATTCATGAGCAGTCATCGAAATAAATTTACTTACTTCCCATTTTGATGGGTTTCTACAATAAACTTATTCACTACAAATCACAGTTCGATTTCATCAAACACCACTCTATCAAGATGTCACGTCGCTTATGCGGCCAAGTTTGAAAGAAATTACGGTACTTTCGTCCGAGAATTCCTTACACGTCGTACACGTAGCACAACACACTGATCACGTGACAGGTGATGTGGGAGCTTGTGTTGTGTCACAGCATGCCATGGATAAACGTAGTCAGAGCGGAAATCATAGAACACAGAACTCGCAAGGAACACGCAAAGTTATTATTATAGATGCAACTCAAAAATAAGGGCTGGCTTTATTAGAAGAACCACTAATATAGTATTCTCTGGCACGATTTCAGAAGTAAACTAATTATTTTGATAAATTCTTCATTTCGTTTTGGCAACGAAAGTGACAGTTCTCTAACCCAAAAAATTTGTACTTATCACGATGTTTCGTGTGCTGCTTTTTTATTCATACATTTTTCCTTTGTATGCATTTTCATTTATGGATATCACTAGATTCTAGTACGAAATCGCGACTCCGGAATCCAACCAGAATTGAAATTCATAAATGCGAGGAGTGATTCATCCTGTCTTCTACTCTTCAAAATACGCACGGAATAGCTCGGTGTTTAGTTTTAAGAGCCAACAAAAGACAAAGACAATAATGTTCAAATCGATTCACCTGCACATCGCGTGCTCTTTTCTGATTGGTTGCTAGTTACGTTTTTTTATTCACCGGCCAATCAGAAAACACTAGTAGAATGTAACAAACCTTTGTTGGTAAACCGTGCATGCGAGAATCTTGCTTGGCAATAGTATTCAGTTCGCAATCATGAATCATTACAAGTTACAATGGCCGAGGATTTTCAAAACAATATGCAATTGTGTCAATCATAGAGAAACTAAAAATAAAGAGAGTGGTCAAACCTGCAGTAAAAGTTGGCACCACGTTTATACAGTGGCGACATATCTCGCAACTGGCCGAACTAAATACAGTTGGTAGGACCGATTGAAATAAGGCGGGTTTTTCAAATGTGTTACTTTCATATGATTGATATGGTATATATTTTATAAGTGATCGATTTGTTATTCTTGTATTCCATATGAATGGTTGTATCATATGAAATACAGGAATGGCAAATCGATCACCAATAAAATATATACAGTAATCGATTCGTAGAATCTGTTAGTTCGTTCGTGGTTAAATCTTTATTTAATGATATCAAGAACAAAATTAAAGATCTTATAAAACAAGACTAATAACTATAAAAACACATTTTATTGTATCTAGGACAAGGTACAATTACAGACAAAACAATAATAAAACTCCGAAAAACAACAAAATTTAAAATATTCTTCAGTCTTATCATCAAATCAACCAAAATAAAAACATATTACATTCACAACAAACCTTAAATAATTTTGTTCATTGATTAGCACAAAGGAGAACGAGTAGGTATACCTAACAAATGCTCCAGTTTGATGATAATCTTCGTACTTCCTCAAATGGTGATAGGAAATGGAAAATGATGGACGGAAATATATCAGTTTGTGAAAAAATGTCTGCAACTGATGGATGGAAATAAGTATCAGTTTGTGAAAAGCAGCTTATATTTTACCTTGTGAAAGAATATTCCGAGGAATTTCAGCGTCAACTCGAATAACTAAACATTCCATTTTCGACGTTGGGTTCATAATTCAAGTCCATAGTATGATTTCTATAATTAATTTTTCGATGACAATTAACAGTAGAATTATTCTGAAATTATTACGTGGTTTGTCATTTTCTGACAAATGTCGAAATTGGAAAATTATCATGTCAGTCGTCTGTTGATTGCGGGCAGCGCCTCCATGCGCGACTGGCCGTACCAAAAACTTGGTGGTCAAGATCGCCAATGTTTCAAACAGTCTCTTTATTTTTAATTTGTCTATGGTGTCAATAGTGGTCGTCAATGCCAATTGTCAATGTCAATAGTGTTTGTGTCGTTTGTTTCTTACCAGTAACTGTGATAATTATGAAAAGTGCATCAAAGCAGAGTTTGAAGTCAACTAGTTCTGACTTTATCATCAGTTTGGATATAACAAGATCAGATGATTTCTCCACTTTGAAATTAAATATCTATCTCAGGTAGGCTGCAATGTATACATTTACCACACCTTCTTCTTCTTCTACCTTATTCAAATGTCGAGTTAAATGTTTATTGCATTCGGCAATTGCTGAAGATTTCCTCTGAGCAGGTCACCTGAAATTAGGCGAGTGGCTCTACCCAAAATTTTGTAGAATTCTACAAAGAGCAAAACATGTTTTCAATTATTTTTTTTTCAGATTTTTAACCACTGTAATTCGTTATAAAATGGCATTATACAATCACGGGTGTGCTAGAGGGTAGATTGCACCCTGTATAAATATATATATATATATATATATATATATATATACAGGGTGCAATCTACCCTCTAGCACATCCGTGATTGTATAATGCCATATATATATATATATATATATATATATATTCCACTCTTCGTATACCAATGGGATTTGTAGTATAAAAATCAGCTCGCACATTTTCCTCCTTGAGAGATATTTTTCTTTCTTCATACCACTTGCTCCTGTTGCTTGGTGTCAGAATACATTGTGCAGTCAGACTTTCAATAACTTTTAGAATTATTCACGAACAACCAAAAGTGCTATTCTCGAATAGTATTCATATCCTAATACGGATTAGCTTCTTCTCTTCCACTCACATATTATTTGTCAAAAAATCATTTTCTATTCGTTTAAAAATTTCCCACAGACATTAAAATATACATGATTTTTGTTTGCATGGAAATTCCTTCGTATGGTTGAAGAATAGCACGAGAGAGGACTACTTCATAAAAAAAAGTAGTTTGTTATAGTGAGCATGAGTGCAAGTGTGAGAGACTGTAGGCTGCGCCACTGTCTACCAATTATGAACGTGGAAAGTGGCCATGACATATTCTCATTCATGACCGTAACAGACATATTTACCGTAACTAAGATGTCTAAACCATATGTTTATTAACCAACGACATTAGAGAGTTTGCGCATAGGGGGTTTTTAGCTTATAAAACCTCATGTTATGCTTATGATTTTGACATCAGTCTTATAAGTATAACGTAATAAGTATAAACGTAAGGAAAACCTGTTTCCCATACACTATTTCTGAAAATAGTGGGTCCAATCAAAAACACTCACTTACAAATGACATGACAGATGAAAGCTGTTTGTGATTACTTATTTTCACTGAAATTCAGTAATAATTTGCCCCATTTCATATAAATGAAATTGCAAATATATTTAAAGAGTTTACTGATTGATGAGTATTGCAATCCAAACTCGTTTTGCATATCCCATAATCTACTTGGATATGCTAAGCGCCTAAGTAAAACTTCAACTCCTGAAACAAACATCAATTAGAATTCACTTATGCTTACAATGAATAATTTGGTTACCCCCAATAACATGTCTATCAAAGGTTTCGAATCTACGTGGAAGTTGCAGAGCGTTGGAAATGTCTTCTCTGTCGGAACGAAACATATATTTGAAATTCTTTTCTGGTACATTATATATATATATTAAAGGCGACACGATTATACAGGCATTCTTTTTCAGTTAATTCTTGCTGGATTAATTTGTAGGGAAGATAATTTTCGATTACATCATCGTCCTCCTTGAAAATAATCAGTGTACATAAATTGTTGAAAGTCGAGCTAACCATTCTATTCCTTCCTTTTGCTCGCAAATTGAATTTTGAGGTTATGTTCTTCAGTTCTTTCCATATTTTTAAGCATAAGGTAAACCCTCCATGCGCAAACACCAAGATAAATTACAGTTTCTGTACTGTATAATTTGTCTATAAGCATTTCGTAAAACCCCCTTCCGCAAACTCTCTATTGATAACACTCCTAAAACCCAATGTTAACAAAGTGAACTCGAGAAAATTGGTCTCAATTTTTAGTCCCAAAGTGTTTATATTTTTATATATACAAGTTATATTAATAGAGAATTCTCGAGTGTTGGTGCCTGTCCATGTCCCAACCTATTTCGTGCATTATCGATTGTCATCTGCCACGATGCTATTCAAACCTTAACGCAGAAGAACGCCACTTTTCTTTTATTGCTTGACTTACATTGTTATTAGTTGTTATTGTGTTGTGTATTGTCCAGATATGTATTAAGTTAAGAACCAATGAATATTCAATTTTTCTTGTCACAAAATATGTTTTGCGCTACCAACTGTTCACATTGTTAGCCACAAAATCTCTATGAATGACACATTTGATATAAATAGTTATTTGTGCAACCAGTTGGGAAAAGCACTATTTTTCGTATTAAGCGAATTTCTGCGGAACTAGCAGGCGAGTTCCGCAAAAGAAAGCGAGTTACGAAAAATAGTGTTTCCCAACGTGTTTCACACAATATTTTTTCTAATTTTGATATAATGTGATCCTTTTTCAAGTTAGACAAATAAAAAATATATATTTAAAAAAACTGAAAAACACGCTTTTAACGCACTAAAAATTAAAAAATAATTTCAATATTCAACGAGGATAAATATTAAAAATCGTCAGGCGTGGCGATTCGAACCCACGCTAACTTTTGAGATCCAGAGCTTAGTCTGGTGCTTTAGACCGCTCGGCCACCGGACGACCTTAATTGTCAAACGCATCACCATACTGTAACGTAAGTGAGAAAGTTTTTTTTTATTGGTGCCTCATTTTACCCATTTAAAGCACGCCTCAGCGTGTTTAAATCGAACTTTAAGAAACGCGCGTTTTTTAAGTTGCCATGGCAACATCAACAAATCGAGAAACGTGAAGTCTAAATGACACATTTTTGATTATTGATCTGACAGGAGTACCTTGTAACGTCAAATAAAATATTACTAACAAATGCAGAACTTTATTCAAACATTATATAAGAATTAATATTTATAAATGAAAATTGAAAGTACAATTGGTGTTATTTGATATATTAATATTTCGATTTTGTAAATCGGAGGAAATGGAATTCAAATTAATAGTGTTAACTTTCTCAGAACGCAATGAGGTTCAAATGAATATCTGTTTTTCTCATTTCCATGACAACGAAAGGTATACTGATGTCACATCACGAATTCAACCATTTTGCATTATTAGTTCTTATTTATATTTTCTGTAGTAATAATACCAGTATATATGATTTCAAAGTGCACCAATAAAAAAAAATAGCGTAAAGTATTCGTGGATTAACTGGTCTTAAAAACACTTGCTCTATTTCGAGCGTGTTTTAAAGCCCTTTTTATCCACTTATACTTTAATATACTATTATGTACTTTTGTACCTGCTACCTGTAAAAGGGCCTCGCTTTCAAGCAAACAAGTACGCATACCTTCTCAACTACACTCATAGTCAAAATTTCAGTTTTGCTAAAATGACGTAGGTTTGCCGGCTCTGGTATCTTGGACTATTTTAATTGATTTCGACAAAGCACCCCACGCTTTTTTGCATAGTCCTTGAATATTAAAATTATTTTTCACTTTTTAGTGCAGTGAATAGAAGTACTTCAAGTAGTTTAGTCTTAAAATTATAACAAATTTTATTCCTGAATTTTTTGCAACTGGTGGTGAAATTTACTTTTCATCGCCAATTGCGAAAAATTTGACTTTTCGTAACTAGTGATGAAAATTTAAACATTTGATAACGTCAACGAGTTTTGAAAAGTGTCACTTTAAATGTCAAAATTAGAAAAAATATATAAGCGCTTCATGACAAAAGTAATTGAACTGGTATATCAAATTTGCGATTTTCCATACAACCAAAGTCATACAATTGCCATTGGAGAGGCAGAACATTTTTTTCTTCAAGTTGGTGACTTGTGCGAGACAATTGCGCATATACCTACAACTTTTGAAATAAGACACATGATATAAATATTCAAGGATAGTTTACATATTTGACATTTTGACCCAAAAACTATTGATGAATGAAAATGAAAATCTTTATTTTAATAGGAAGGAAATCCTAATATACAAATACGTTACATAATATAATAATATACAATTACGTTACATTTTTTACAAAATATATATACAATCAGCTTACTGATATATTCATTCTCTATCTTTAATTAAACTTATTTCTAATATATTCAAGTAGCATTGATTTGAAAGAATTAAGTGTTGAACATTCTTTTATGTGGTTTGGAAGCTTGTTATATATCAAAAGTCCTTGGTGGAATAAATAATTCATGGTTTTAGCATAATTAGTTCTCATAACATAAAAATCTCTATTGTTCCTAGTACCACGGTTGTGTATTTCATGACAAAATGACAAAGTAAGCGGGGCATAAATTATGCAACATTTTAAAAATAAATGCCATTGAAAAATAGAACAGTCTATCCTTTACAGATAACCAATTCAACACATTCAGCATCAATTGAGTAGGTGGATACCTGTTACATCTAAGCACAATACGCATTCCTCTAGTCTGAAGTTTTTGGAGAGCAGCAATATTATTATTACTTATTAAGTCGAGCAGACTAGCACAGTATTCATAATGCGGTTGTATGATTGTTCTATAAACTGTTATTGAAGTTTGAACACTTAAATTTGATTTGACTCTGGACAGGAAGAAAAGCTTTTTACTGATTTTTTTTTATGTATAATTATTATAATTATATATTATTTTAATTAAAATGATTTTTTAATGACAAAGTATTATCAATCATGAATCCTAGGTATTTCATTGTCAGACTTCAATTTTTCATTAATATTTCTATATTGGAATTTTTTCATTATCATTGCCTTAGTCTTTTGCACATTCAGCTTTAGTTTATTAATATTCAAAAATTCTGATATGTTCTGTTATTATATAATCTTTTCAATTGCCGTATTTAGACTTTGGTCACTTGTAACTATTATAGTATCATCTGCAAAAAGACTTATAAATTCACATTCTTTTATATAGCTAATATCGTTCAAGTAGAGAATAAATAATAGCTAGTGGTCTCAATACGCTACCGTGAGGTACTCCAGAGATGACAGGTTTTTTTTGTGATATCACATCATTTACCTTTGTTGATTGAAAGCGATTAGTAAGATAGTCTGTAAACCATTTCAGAACATAACCATCAAAGCCTTATGCAGTTTATTTATTAAAATTGAAATATCAATAGTTTCGAAGGCCCTCTTAAAATCCAAAAAAACTATTACAATATACTTATCTTCGTCCATAAATAATTTCCATTTTGAAATTGTTGCTTGTAAGGCTGTTTCGCAAGAATGGTTTTCTCTAAATCCTGACTGATAATCCATTAGTAAGTGGTTATTCTTTATATAGTTGTTAATTTGTGAATAAACAGTCATTTCTAGTAGTTTTTCCATACAGGGTAAAGTATTGACTGGTCTGAAATTAGCTGCCTTAGTAGTGTTAATAATTTTTGGAATTGGTATAACGGTACTAGTTTTAAGTTGTTCTGGAAATTTGCCAGTTTCAAGTGAAGTATTGATGAAATTCAAAATGACATGACCAATTACTTGAAATATAGTTTTCAAAACCATTGATATCATCAGAATTACATTTATCATCTATTTCACATACTATACTTTTCAGTTCGTTGAGAGTTAGTTTTTCAAAGTGTGATATTCTACTTTCTATCTGAGGAAGTTCTACTGCTGACCATAGGCTGTTTGAATAATAGTAGATTTTATTTCTGTAATGCTATCAAGGAAATAGATGTTGAAGTTCTCAGCCTTATTTGCATCATCTTTTATTGAGCTAATTTACTACTGCATTCCTTCATTTTTTATAGTTTTCCCAATGTATTGTTTTTTCGTTTATATTGGTTGGTTGGAAGCTGACGAGCCAGAGACAGGGTTGGCACTTAGCTTCCCTTGACACTGCGACCAGCTGGGGTCTATTGTATCACTCTGTCGTCAGTGGTTCCTCATTCAAACAGGTTTGTGCCTTTAATTAGGTTTAGAAGCCTGTTGATAAGGTTCTTCGGATTCATGCCTGTTTCCGGGCTGATCTCTCCAAAGGTTCTGTGTCGCCTACTACTTAGGGCGTCACAGTCGAAGATTGAAAGACAAGAGTTAGACCCGAGGCCTCCTCTTGTCTCTTGATGACAAGCCATTCTTCAGTATCTATCCCCATGTCCTGGGTTTTGATGAACTGAAGAATCTTTTTGGTTTCCATTTTACCAAATGGCTTTGGAATCCACTCTGTTTCCGGGAGTTTCTCAGTAGGTGTTCGACCATCTGCTGATCCCTCCTCGGTTGGGTTCACGGTTTCTGGTGCCAAGTGTGATTCAACTGGAATCTCCTCGACTTCCAGACCCGCTATCGGTGTTGGGTCTTCTTCAACTGGAAGTTCCCCAGGGTGGTTTCCATTTTGTTCCCACGAGTGTAGGGGAAAGGGTCGTCCACACCTGCGGTGCCCCCTGCGCAGGTGTGAGGCAGATTACTCTGGGAGGTCGCCATGTATCCCAGAGGCTCCGTTTGTGATACCTGACTGGCTCAGGTATCATCCATCCCTCGGCACGGGTCGCTTGACGCCTTGGATTAAGCCATGTTGTGGTGGCATTTGGTTTAAGATTGACTTAGAGATCCGCAGGTTTTGACCATTTCTGGTCATTCCCACTGGATTTTCCTTGTCAGCCCCGTTATCCAGCGATACCACTTGGAGGTAGCCATTCTGCAACCCATCTTCATCTCTCGTAGGAGGTGAACATGTGTTGACGCAAACTACACGCCTCGTTTATATTAGTACTATTTCTAAAATTGCGATAAGCTTCATTTCTGTTGTTAGTTAGATTCATTACCTCATAGTCAAACCAGGGCGAGTATATTTGCAGTTGATGGTTTTTTGTGGCGAAATTTTATTCACATTTTTTTCCAGATTTTCTATAAAAATTTTATAAATACAATCAACATCATTAGAATTAAGTGCCCATTCACATAATATTAGATTATTATTCAATTCCTCTAGTTCAGTCTGAGAATAATTTCTGAAAGTTATTTTCTTTATATTTTTGAGACGATTTTGGTTCGTCAATCAATAACTAACTAAACATTTGAAATAAGTAAATTGAATACTATTTTTTTAGTTTGTTTCACAATGCATGAGTTTGTGGTTATGCTACCATAATGGAAATTTGCAAATAAATAAAATAAGCTCAACTCCAGTACTTTTTCAGCTAAAACAATGACTTCTAGAGCGATATCAGCGAAATAGACAAACTTGCTTCTTTGATTGAAAAATATTTTCTCTTATTCATTCATTTATGGTGCCATTTTTTTAGGTTATGAAAATGAACAGCAAGCCTTTTCAAGATTAGTTACGCGAAATGGCATCCGTCATGTTAAAAAAGAGGGTAATATGAAAATTTTGGACACTTTTAGTAAATATGGCTGAACAACACGGGTTATTACCTTTATTATCAGTGCAATTAAATGAAAAATCAATTGATGGTGCTTTATTAGTATATACAACACTTGCATCCAACTACGACGATGGTTGAAATGCCATGGCTGGAAAAACATCAGAACTTGTAGAAATTTAGGATAACAATGACATTCGTGTTAGATTTGGATTAATTGATATATTATCACGACCTGATAATCTTTAGCGATTCCCCTATTGATCTATCTAGGAAACTCAGAATATTGGAGAAATAACCATACAAAAAACTAAAATTATGGTTTTTTGTAAGGGCGGATATCTAAATAACTATAACCTTAGGTTTTCTCTCTTCAACGAACCTCTGGAAGAATTCTCTTTCTCCACACTTCTTCTGGAAATGAGCAAAACAGCTACTATGGAAGCCAATCAATCGGTCGGAGCAGTCATGAACTTATTGACAAGCTACAAAGTGATCTCTTGGGATTCTAGAATAAAATTATACCAATCAATTGTTCTATCTTCCCTGTGTTATGGTATTGGAGTTTGGGGCTTGCGATATGCGGACAAACTGGTGCGCTCTCAAGTAGGATTCCTTAAACGTTTAAGGTCGCTGCCAAGAAATACCCCTGACTATGTCGTTCGCCTGGAGACCTCTTCTACAAAACTGAGTCATATTATCTTTCATTGCTCAATGAGTTTAGACTTATGGATGCATGTCGCCTCCCAAAAATATGCTTCTCACATCTGTCCGGACTGAATATCTTGGACAAGAGAAATAACTGGGTGGGGCAAATCAAGGACTGCTTTTTGACAGCTGGTGGAACCCAACGCTGGTAAAAATGTTTGGTCCACACATCCAAAAGAGAACTCGTCTTGCCCTACAGGTGAATCGTAGTAAGCTATTGAACAACGATTTAGAGAGACACGCAAACTCATCCTATCCACTCAGTTACCATGACCTCTCTCTGCGAATCAACGTTCAGACTTCTTAAAGCATCCTTAACTATGTATGTTGTTAGTCTGATCTCCCAATCACGACCTGCAGCAAAAAATCCCTGAGATTCACATTTAGTGGCCTAGTCTACATAATAGATACTGAGATAACTTGTTCAATATGTAACCTCCATGAAATCGAATCCATAGAACATGTCCTGCTGGCTTGCCCAATATACAGGGGAATGCGGGAAAATAATCTTTTCAGATAATTAAACAGCATTGTTGATATCACTCGACTATTGAACTATGAAACAATAATATAGCAAAAAACTCTGGTTCACTCGGTGATGAACATGCTCAAACTAAGATCCTTCATCTTAAATGAATGACACACATATCATCCGCTATATATACTCATTTTTGACTAACCTGTCTTGCCATGTACTGCTATGCTACAAACATGCCTGGAAATTTCAGTGTTTTCTAGTAGTTCTCTGCAATTCACTATGATTTTGAATATCTTATTTATTTTTCTCAATGAGCTTTTGTAAAACTATGCTCCTTCTTACTTAGGTATAGTTTATCGCTACTTATGTATTTAAATCTTTGTATACGCTTCGCTTAGATATATTCTCACATTCTTTGTTCCACTCCAACCCTTGATTAAGAATTGTAATTTATTTTTATGCAATAAATGTTCTATCATCTATCTAATCAATATATTAGTAATTAAAAAAATAAAGATAAATAATCAGAAAATACGAATTATTAATAGTAAAGCTAAACAGGTCTTTGCTACTTCTACCTGTAAAAAACATTCATTTATTTCAGGTTATAGCACAAACTATTACATTAAAAATTAAATGTATCGAAATTACCTGATGAAATGATTCTTTTTCAACACAACTGATGGGATCAAGATGTTTTGTTATTGGAACACTTTCTCCCACGAAGTGAAATGAATAAATATTAACATGATTTATCAGTTGGAATCGACCATTACCTTATCCACATCTTTTAAACCACCAGTCGCATTTAGCACACTTACGACAAATTTTCAGGTGTTTTAGATTTGTTGATTCAATTAGTTTTCGACGATATTTCTCGAATATTGTCAATCGAGACAAGGCTTTGAAAAACTAATAAAATAATATAAGGTATCCGATTTTTTTTTACTTCGTGTATATATCCCATAACAGCGTTTTTTGTTCCTTTTTTTAATGGTAACATTATTTTTATTAATTTGATTGATAGAAAATCCTCCTTTAGCAGACCACTACTGCATCCAGTTGGACACTCAGAACTCTGAGAACCACATCTGCCAGCAGGCTTTTGGGGCAATATCAATTGCTAATATTTCAAAGTTGTCAAAAATCTGGATCGGATGGTGCTGTGCATCTGAATAATCAAGTGGGATGGCTTGATTTCCCATTACTCCTCCATTGAATTTCATATAATTGGTTCTTCTGTATTCACTTTCAGGCTTTACTCATACTCAATAAAAGTGAAAAGATTCTGTATCTATGGTTGAAATAGAACAAGTGATAGATTAATCCTTTGAAATAATAAAATAGGTAGACATATATAATTTATTTCCATATTATATATACAAATTAACAAGCAGAACAGTGATTTTGGCAACTCAAATGAGGCGCGAAATTTATGCTGAACTCCCAATAAAATATTTCCATACAAATATTGATTAATTTGTATTCCAACAGAACTGCCAGGAATTTCCTATCCCAGTTCACAGAAAGTATTCATTTTGAAATGGTGATTTTAGAAAAATAGTGAATATATCTACATATCTACAAGTTTCCTAGCTAAAAATGTATAATGAATATTTCTTTGAACCGGTACACCTAATACTCAGGAACTCAAATATTCAATGGCAAGTTCTGTTCCTTTAGTTTCTCAGTGTCAACTGATTTCCAATGGTTCAGTGCCATTAATATATTTTAGGGAAGTTCACTTGACTTTAAAGGAATATATCACAATTATTTTCAAATTCTAGTAGATTCCTACATTGCTACATCATGCTATGATGTTGGTAGAGGACATTATATATTTAGGCACCTAAGAACCATGTTGAGTTAATATTTTTTTCATGAATAAAACGAATGTAAAAATATTGACCATGCCTCTTTAATGACGTCAAATCAAACTGTTTTTTTTTTTGTTTCCATTGCAAACAGTAGAAGTGTAGAAAATTAAAATATTTGACAATAAGCGAAGAAACATATCTGGGACATCTGATCGAATATTTCAAGTAGCTCAGTATGAACAATGTTTTAGATGTTATTTTTCTTTTTAGTATGTTTAGAGTTGCTATTATTGTTTCAAAGAAAGGTGTTCCCTATTTCTAATCCAATATACTTATGGTATTAGATAATTGAAATGTTTCTCATCTGAACATTGCAGATATGCTATCATATATCAAAATCCTCTGACTGAAGACAATGTGGACACATTGCAAACATCATCAAATAAATACACATTTTTTACATTTCAACAATTAACCTAATCATTCGAATTACAACAGTGGGTATAGAACGGTTCTGAAAACATGAACAATGAAATATATGCTATACATAAATACTTTATTGCTAATATATTACAAAACAATATTAGAATCCTTTTAACAAATTAACTAAAAATATATCTTACTACTTTAAACGAGTTTAAAGTAATAAGAAAATATATTAATTCTCGAAAGTATTGAAAATCAACAAAAATATAGTTAGACATGGAAGAGAGGCGCCCCAAAAGCCAGATGGGGCGAAAAAGTCCTAAGTTACCAACAAAAAAAACTGCTTCAAAAATATTTCAGAATGCTTTTTTAAATTTTCTGAGCGACTACATAAAGTCTAACAAGAAAAAACTGGATGGAGATTTCACATGGTTCAGATATAGAGAAAGGAGAAGCTGCTTATTTAGATACGAATCACATACTTATTACATATTAATATTTTGCAATCTTACCTAGAGTACAGGTTGGCTACAAATACATATTTTAAATAAACTGTATGAGTTCCTTGGACTAACCAAAGAAAAACATATATAACATTGATTTGATGCCCAAATTCGGTAATGTCGCTCGGTAAGGTTCTCTCTCTCTCTCTCAAAGTTTGATGGTCCTTGCTTGCTATCTCTCTGAGAGTTTGCTGCATTTGACCAGAACTCCCTATTAAGTAATTTCTTACATAACATGCTTTGTCCTTGGGCCCCCTGGGTTGTCTCACTCTAAGAGTGCGTTCCACTAAGCGCTCACAGGGATCAAAATATTCCTCAGCGGTTCCACATGACGACCACGGTCGTTATGATCCTGGCGAAAACGTCACTAATGACGTCATTATTTTCGATCACGCCGAGCCCACAACGACCCATCTGAAGAGCTGGGTCGAAGTGGACGTTTTGAGACATTCGGAGCAATTTTTTTAATTTAAAGATGGCGGCAGACAAAATTACCTTGTATGACTCGAAGATAAATATTTTAGTGGAAACTTATGTTTCTCCCGCAGATGCTCAACGTGCGACCACAGGTAAATATTCTTCATCTGAACAACGATCAATTACACTTTCATAATTAATAATACGTGGCCTAAGTTTTCGCTTTTCACGAACGCGATTTTGTAAAATTGCATTCCACTCGTCATCGGAACTAGAAGTAGTTTCTGAAGCATTATTGCGCTGCATTAACAAATATCCAACTGTCGCCATAAAAAACATTTTGATTATATTTAAACGTAAATTATTAAATATAAATAAATTAAAACGTAACCTCTTCACACTTCTGACTTATTTTCGAGCTCGCCATTTGTAATGTTTACATGAACGGTAAACGCTCCAGTCCATTCCACTTGAGTTTTTGATTGTAACGCTCGGAAGCAAGTGGAACGGGAAAAACCGCGGTCGTGAGCGTGATCTTTGTGAGCGCTTATAGTGGTATGCACTCTAAGTGATACCAGGAACGCCCGAATATACACTTTCACTATCTTTAAATACTTTTGGAATGCACGTCGAACAGCTTATATAATGCCGTTATCTACGGCAGGACTTCACAAACACTTATTTATTGTTGGGAATGCACGTGTTTTAAGTCGGACATCACTTTCATTCATTCACATTAACTGACCTCCTGACCACATGGTCGACATGCGCCTCCCAAACTGGCCGGAAGTCGGTAAGGTTATTCGTATTCGGATAATGTCATATAGCGCCATTTCACAAAGTTTAGAGGTACCAGTAGGCTAACATCCAATAGCAACAATGCAAAATTACCTCAAAAATTCACGAGATGGCGCTATACATTGTTAGCACGAGAGCAGACAGTGATCTGAGCTGCCCATTTAGAGATTTCACAAACGTACAGTTTTTCCTTGTTAGATTTTATGTAGTCCTTCCGAAATAGTTTTTTTTGGCGGTAACTTACGACTTTTTCGCCCTATCTGGCTTTTGGAGCGCCTCTCTTCCATTTCTAACTATAATTTTGTTGATTTTCTCGTGCTAACAATGTATAGTACATTTTTGAGGTTTTTTATTGCGAATCGATAGAGTGATCACTTTCTGCTCTCATGCTAACAATGTATAGCGCCATCTCATAAATTTTTGAGGTACTTGCATTGTTGCTATTGGATGTTAGCCTACTGGTACGTCTAAACCTTGCCGCTATATGACATTATCCGAATACGAATAAGCTTACCAAGTGACATTACCGAATTTGGGCATCAAATCAATGTTATATATGTTTTTCTTTGGTTAGTCCAAGGAACTCATACGGTTTATTTAAAATGTGTATTTGTAGCCAACCTGTGCACTAGGTAAGATTGCAAAATATTCATTCATATGTAATTAGTATGTGATTCGTATCTAAATAAGCATCTCCGAAAAAACACGATTTTACAGAAAAAAAAAATGCCGAGCAAAGCTCGGTTGCCCAGGTACTGTTTTTAAATCTGAACACAACAATATTATTATATTTTTTTAACCTAGCATAACTTTTAGCAAGCTATTCCTGAGCTCAGTAGAATGACAAAACTGAACATCTATCTTATTATGTGTCAAATGAATAATATATTTTTTCTCTCAGTTTGCTCTTGATTTTTCCATTCTCTGAAACTCAAAAACTCGAGAATATGCACCCAGAAAGGAAACTGCAAATAAAATAAAAAGTAATTTCACTTCTAGCCGAATACTTTGTGTTGTCAGCGAAATATTATTCTGAACTCAAAAGCACGATTTCTTCTTTTTTTTCCTCTTCCTTCTTTTTCCTGAAAAACAATGGGCACATGCCAAGTATACAACCCAATGTTACACCAAGTACTCGTCCAGCGTTAGCGGAGTTTCTAGAACAGCCCATGTCCAATTGGAGTGGGGACAACTTTGGCGGTGAGAAGCCGATTCTGTTGGCTAAACGTTCTACATAAAATGCAGAGCCAATGCCTAGGATATCCGAAATTGTATTTCCCAAGGCTGCAGCACCCATTGTTGTCAAACAGAAATACGAACCCAAATACAAATCAATGTAGTCACCCTAAAAATCAATGTTTCACCAAATGTTTTATTTTTCCGTGGTGAAAACTTACAAAAATCAACATGAAGAAATTGTCTAGGAATCCGAAACCAATAAATGGTATGGAGTTAGCTATGCCGACTGAAAAAAGAAGAAAAAATAATTCAAGTTAGATATCTAGTCAACATTCATTCCACCAGAAATTTAATACAATTTCCTCGATATTAACAATTGGTTCAATGTTTTTGACATTTATTCAAGAGAACCATGTTTCACCCAGAACACAACCAGGATCACAAAGTAACCAATATAAATAAGTTAATCTATTATAGGTAAGTGGAATAAAAACAAGTTTTGTTGGTTATTTTGCGATCCCAGTTGTATACTAGGTGAAATGTTAGTTTTGCACCAAGTAAACGAAAAATTTCATGGTTCTTCTGAACAAATCTTGAAAAAATAAGACAATGTTTTGCATGCAGCTGATATATCATTGAATTATTGGTGAAATGCCTGAAAAGATTCGCTATTAAATATTAAAACATGATTTTCAATTTTAATCAGCTTGTTCAAATGAGTTATTTTATTTTCATAATGAAGGTTCTCCTGAGGATTCACATTTTTTGTACAGTTGATGACAGAAACAAATTGTGTGAATCAGTTTCTTCAACACTGACGTTTCGTATTTGTAAAATTGAAAATCATTTCATTTGATTGTTACTTCCTTAAGTATATTTTAAAGAATATGTATATAGTAGTAGTTTTAGGAATCTTTCGGCTTTCTGTTTGTCCATTTCATATGAAAAAATTTAAATCTTATCGTTTTTTTTTCATTTTTTAAAAGATTTACATTTGCAACCCAGCAAACAATGAATCTCTGGCCGTCCTCTGGCCCAATGCATGATCGGTTGGCTATATGCTGGCAACGGCAAAGTTGCATCGGCAAAATGTCGGCCCAATGTATGGAATATTGTAATCGGGTACCTATAATATAGCCAGCAATGGGCCAATACTATCAAAAGTGTATCTTTTGACCGACATCATCCAAATGATGGCCTGTTTCAAGTGTTGTTGTATAGTTGAGAAAACATATATTTTTGACTTTGGACTAAAATAATAGAATAGTATTATTCTGCGTAATTTTTGTCGCATAAAACTAAAATTGTATTAGGTATTATGTCATAGAATACGTGTTGTTCGGGTTTTCTTAACAAACATACGAGGAGGATATATTAGCCTTTATGTAAAAAGATCATAACTGTCACTCGTTGCTTCCTTGAGTAAGGATGCCTTGAAAAAAAAAAAGACTTTATTCAATTCAGCTTCAATAATCAAATTGACCAATCCTAAACCCAATATATCTCGCACTACCGTTCCACTGATTATGTGGCACTGTGACCTGAGACTAAGGAGAGAGTATCAAACCAAATGACGCTGACGTCTTTGAACTGACTTTGACATTTGACACATTTACGAATTACCGTATTATTGTCATGTTCCGATATTACTGGAAATACTGGCCACAGTAGCAGTAAACTGAAACTACTGATTATTTTCGGAACGATTCGGGCCAGCCAGTAAGGTAAAATCAAATATGGAACATAACCTATTGTTGTCATGGTGAAATCTTCTAATAAAACTTGAAACATTTTTCTGTAATATTTGTTGATGAGAATATTAATTTTGCAGATATAATCTGATAATAACTGATTTAGATTATGTCTCGCCACTGTTGATAGTGTTTTGATTTGAAATCATAACATAACCTACCTTTTTTCAATTCGGGGAGGGGATACTGTGACTACACGACCTTTTCTGCAACAGTAGCACCAGTAAATGTTTAGCCTCCAACAGGGTTTCTTTAAACGTGGCGCGAAAACATTGCCAGTAAGTTTCAGTAAAATTGGAACGATTAAATTTACTGGGCAGTACTGTTCGGGAATATCGGAACATGCCTTTTTTGTTCAATATAGAACTCTTGTCTATGATTTTGTTTTCTGCCACCTGCCACATACCTTGTGTTTAGCATATTATTAAAAATTAATGAAAGTGTATGCGTGAAAGAAGGATGTCGAATTCTCCCGATGAAATGAGGTAAGTCTATAATCAATTCTAGAAAATCAAGGCCAAATTCATCATATAAAGATTTTCAGACCAAACCACGGGAATATTCCCAACCAACAAAATTGACAAGAAAATATAGTACCTCATCAGAAGATGATCTCCCAACTCTCTCTCCTCCCATGAGTGTCGTCAAAAGTGACAACCATTCCTTTTTCCACAAGTTTTGACACAGACAATAAGTTTGCTGATATTTGTGGTACATAGAGACATTTTCAATGATTTTCTCGTTTCCATCAATATACATTTGTATATTTCCACAACCACTAGTGAGTATTTTCTCATTGTTGGCTACAGTCACCTCCAATCCTTTGCTTTCTTCGTTTCCAATCCTTTTTCATAGTCATATGCATAGTTGTCCCCGAGTCCAAATACCAATCCATAGAAGAATTTATATCAGCTAACTTTTGGGACAGAGACATAACTTCAGAACTACATGTTTGTAAATTTCTCCAACTTAAGAGCAAATAGAGAACGAAGTAATGTCAACCTTCTAGAAAGTCCTTTATCTTCACAGGCTTTCTCGAGGTTATTCCAGGCTTCTTTAGCACTTGAAGCAGACCTCACATAAGCATAAGCAGATGATTGAACCATAAGACAAATTTTTGCTTTTGCCTTGGCATCCTTCTTGGAATCAGTTGTTTCAACTTCGGTTGATACATAGTCCCACAGATCTTCATGAATTAGGTACATTTTCATAGCAAATTTTTAGTTATTATAGTTTGACATTCCTTCCAATTTCTCCATAGATGGCAAAGATCCATGTCCATTAGCCATACTAAGTATTCTTACACTTGCAACTTGCTCAACAACTCAAATTTGACAGCAGTCAGGAACTTTTATAAAAGGTTTCTGATAAATTCACTTTCCAGATATTTCACGGATAAACTAAAACACTGTTTCTCAGAATTCGAAATTGAAAACGTCAAATTTTTTCATCATATTCAAAAACGTACTCCTAGCGCCTCTGATGGACGTATGCATCATTACTTCACAGTTCAAAGTTTTACCGCTAGTTGCTTCGAACTGTCAACTATCATTTCATCTGTCTTCGTTTCAGGCGCGGATCCAGGATTT
Organism: Gonioctena quinquepunctata; assembly: GCA_018342105.1. Taxonomy (NCBI): domain Eukaryota; kingdom Metazoa; phylum Arthropoda; class Insecta; order Coleoptera; family Chrysomelidae; genus Gonioctena; species Gonioctena quinquepunctata. The sequence goes on from JAFIRS010003569.1 coordinate 45,346, forward strand.
CGTTCAAGGGGAGGGATCATTTTTTGTGTGATAAGTTATCTTTCAGAAAATTTGTTCTGAAAAATATAGACACCAATAGTGCAATAAAAACTCATTAATTCAAAATGGCGGGTCCAATATGGTGATGAGTTTTGTGGTTAGGTTAGAATAACCTAGTTCAAACAATTGAAGAAATATTGTTTTTGTATAAAAGCTTGTCTTAATTTTTTTCAATCATTTTTATTTAATTCTTTTTGGTCATTCATGAAATCCGTCATCTTATTGAATTCTGACAAATTCTGTGAATGGAATAATAACACACATCGCCTTCCTGAAGCCGCCATCTTGAATTCATTAATTTCGACTAAGGAATCATGATGTCCGACTCCAAAAGCTCCCTCACACCAATTTTGAATGGAATCGGTCTATAATCATAAAAGTCGTCGCATATTGGAGCCGCCATCTTGAATTCATGAATTCTGGCAAAGAACTTATGATGTCCGATCCCAAAAATCCCACATACTAATTTTGAATAGAATCGAACTATAATCACAAAACTCGTCCGCCATATTGGAACCGCCATTTTTTTGGCATTATTCCATAATGCATTGTCACCAGAATTATGAACACCTGCCAAATTTCACGTTATTCGGACAACTAGAAGTAGGTTAAAATTTACTTACAAGATTTTAACTAAACACATACACATTATGTGAAATTAAATAAATGCTTTGAAAACATTTCATTATGTTACTCGATCGACCAGGTTTTCTGCAGACATGAGAAATATTTGTTTTGGATGAATATTCGCCCCAAACAAATCATTTTTCAATTACGAAAGAAAAAAGAAAAAAAAGCTGCCGCCCGAGCTGGGGGCTCTTTTTCGTGGACCACTCGGAAGTAAATTTATAATGAATCTATTACCAATCTATTGCTTCATTGGTATGGTTGCTTTTTCCGAAAAAAAAAGCCATAAAAAACTTATGCAACACTTTTGCCCAGTCAGTCGATGATTTTTCTATGTTTGCTGTAAGTACTAACATTTTAAAAACATATCATTCTATTAAACGATTGGCCAGGTTTTCTGCAGCCCGCTCTTAGCCTATAAGGGCAAGACCGAGAAGGCGGTTTTCTGTCATGGTCAATGTAGCATAATAAACTAACAGAAGGTAAACAGTAGTAACAGATATTGCATTAGAATAACACTATATTAAAAGTAAGTTAAAAAAATTTGGATTCAAGATTTAAAACTTAAAGTTCAGTATTTACAATATGTTCCTGGAACAAAGAGTTGAAGCTTCTCAAGATCTCTGATCCTTCACATTTTTGGTAGCTTATTGAATTCATCCAGGCCTTTGAAAAATAGAGAACTCATTCAGTTCTTTGAATTTGATTTTTCAATATGGAATTAATTTTTCGATCTTGTCTCATAGCCATGATAAGGCAGAACCAGAAAGAAGGTCGTAAATCACCAACCAACGCAGAGTTGTACCTGCCCTAGCCATTAAATTTTGTTTTATAGGTAGGTATAATGATATTGGGTTAAATTATTAAGAAAAATCGCTTGAAACTAATTGAGAATTGTTTATTTATATATAATATATGATAATATATATATATATATATATATATATTCTATTATACAGTGCTAGTCAAGAGTCCCCTCCCCCCCTCGTATCTTTTGAACGGGTATACTTATAATAATGAAATTTGGAGGGTGGAAATAAACGGATGTAGGCTTCTCAACTGGTCATAACAGGTGACGCAATAGTCATAAATGACGTCACAAGGCCACTGTGACCAATAATTTTAAATGGGACCCTATGGCAAGTGACAGCTCGTTTGAAAGGTATTGAAAATACCTATTCAGTCACACCAATTTTGTTTGGGTTTCGGCTGATTTTGATTGATAAATTGAAGAAATACGAAAATTATAGTTTCGCATTTAATTAATAAAGATTTTAAAGTACGCCTCTGGTTAATTGTCAAAAAGGTTGACGTTTTTGAATTCTCTACTTGTCAAAGTGTTTATACCTTGAAAATTTACCTAAGCTATAGTTTAACGAGACGTTCAAGTGTTTACATAGGAAAAATGGTACGTACTGTAGCCGACAAAGTAGCAGCTATCTTAATAATTGGTGAATGTAGAAACAATTTCCATGCAGCGGAACGACTGTTTAATGAGAGGTACCCCGATCGCCCTATATCGGGGGTTTATTTGAGGAGCTTCTTCGGAAGTTTGAAGCATCAGGTAGTGTTCAAGATGCCAAACGATCTGGTCGACCAACAATTAGGGATGACAAAAAATTTACATAATTGGAGAAATGGTAGTAAACCCTACTTCTTCCACAGCCCAAGTTGCGTCTATCTGTGAAGTCAGTCAAAGGACAGTACATAGGGTGTTGGCTAAAACAAATTTCATCCATACAAATCAAAATGGTGCACCAACTTTCAGATGATGACCCGACCGAAGACTAGAATTCTGTGAAACTATGTCCAATAAAATGAACCAACAACCAGGCTACATACAGACAATTTGTTTTAGTGACGAAAGTACTTTCTTTCTCAATGGAAATGTTAACACTCAAAATGTGAGGTATTGGGTGACACAAATCCTCACATCTTTCGTGAAAAACATACTCAATTTCAGAAAAAGTAAATGTTTGGGCAGGTATTTTGGGAAACCACATAGTTGGGCCTCTTTTTCTCAATGCTAACTTAACCGGTGAATTGTATCTGGAGATGTTACAAAATGATATTGAGGCGTTAATTCTTGAAATTCTAGAAGATAATCCAGATGAATTCGACAACTTGGAAATAACGTTTCAACAAGATGGTGCTCCTGCACACTATTACGGTGCAGTAAGACGTTACCTAGATGAAGAATATCGTGGTAGATGGATTGGACGACGAGGTTCGATCGAATGGCCAGCTCGGTCACCGGACCTTACACCATTAGATTTTTTCTATGAGGGTACTTGAAATCTAAGGTTTACGCTACAGCACCTGACAGTATTGCCATTCTGAAACAACGAATTGTTGAAGAATGTAGGGCAATTTCCGCTGACACACTGGGACGAGTACGACAAGAGTTTAGAAATAGGATGCAGTACTGCCAGGAAGTAGATGGAGCACATTTTGAACACTTATTATAAGAACTGGTTCTTAAATCTTTATTAATTAAATGCGAAACTATAATTTTCGTATTTCTTCAATTTATCAATCAAAATCAGCCGAAACCCAAACAAAATTGGTATGACTGAATAGGTATTTTCAATACCTTTCAAACGAGCTGTCACTTGCCATAGGGTCCCATTTAAAATTATTGGTCACAGTGGCCTTGTGACGTCATTTATGACTATTGCGTCACCTGTTATGACCAGTTGAGAAGCCTACATCCGTTTATTTCCACCCTCCAAATTTCATTATTATAAGTATACCCGTTCAAAAGATACGAGGGGGGGAGGGGACTTTTGACTAGCACTGTATAATAATATATGATATACCTAATTAATGTAAAATGTCAAAACTTTATACTTTATAAAAAGTTCAGTTTCTCGATAAAAGGTATTTATAAACAAAATTACTTACGAAGATCAGTTTCACTGTCGTTATCCAAATTGATAATAAACTGTTCTTTGGGAATTTTTTCTTTATCCATATATGACTTTTCCACCGTTTTAATATGGGAAACACACTTGGCCCAGCTGCTATCAGGAATATTTGCAGTTTCTGTTTGAATAAGCGCTACCACAGTTGAACTTAAGGTTGGAGAAGTATTATTTCTTCGAACTGCTGACTTAAGCTGATGCCATATATGTTCAATTGGGTTAAACATACAGTGATAAGGATGTACCCAAGCTTTCAGCCAATGAATCACAAAAATATTTCTTTTTTATCGAATAACTGCGTAAAACTTCTAGTAACTGTTTTTTGTGTACTCTTCCTCATAGTACATATCATTATTTAACATATATTCTTGTATAGTGGCTTTGGTGTCATTTGAACATGGTGCTTTATCTAGTCTTCGACTGTGGTAGGTAGCATTATCCATGACGATAATACTGTTGGGTCGAATATTTGGTATTAGTTTATTTTGGAACCAGTCTTCAAATAATTCGGCTGTAGTATCATCATGATAATCAACTAAAGAGTCCTTAATATTCTTTGCCGCTAAGGACAACGCATTTGGTATAAAACCATTTTCGGTTCCTGCGTGAATTATCGTAATGTGTTTTCCTTTATTAGACCGCGCATTAGTTTGGCACAAGTCAGATGAGTCTACTCAACGTTTATTTGGAATATCGTGTGTATCGAACCAAGTTTCATCCAAATACACTACTGTTCTACCATATTCTCTAAATTCGTTTATTTCCAATAAATATTCAAATCTCCATTTCTTAAGGCGCACAGATTCCAGTATGATTTTTCTGCTACTAGTGCGTTTTTAAAATTTAAATCCGTTTTGTAAAAGAGACTTCCTTAAAGTCTCTTTGCAACACTGGATACCAGTTTCATTCTTTTTAGGCCGTTGCATTAAAATATCTAATGCAGGCACAATTTGCTCTTTATACAAGGCATATATTGTTCTTCGAATTATATCTACATCACAGCCATCTAGTTTCCTTGATCCGCCAGAGTCTTTTCGTTTCTTTCTTTTTAAAATAGGGTTACTTACTATTTTAAACACTGTGGAATACCGTGTTTTTGTTAAAGAAGCACTTTCTTTCACAGCTTGATCCTTGGGACATTCCACGTTCCAGAAGGGAAGTATAAACATTAAATATAATTTGTTTCTCATGAGGGTGTAACATTTTTGTCGACTAGTGGTACTACGACCACCAGTTGAAGTAGTAGCTTCAGGATGAGCCCATGGACGCCACAAATCGAATAGACACTTTAAAATAGACACAACTGACACAACGGAATATTAGGTAGGTAATGACTAAATGTTGTTTAACTTTCCCCCTTTTATTTCTGAAATTGGAAATCGGTCAGTTCTAAAAACAGTCTTGTTTTCCAAATCTGGTAGGTAATTCATTTTGTAACCGTAAATAGACCATTATCGCTATAATCTCGTTAATGGCCCATTAGTACTGGAAGTCTGGTGGCCAGGTTAGTAAATTTTATTATTTACACACATTTAAACATATCCTTACCAAGGGTTCTAAATCAACCTTACGAGATTTTTTATTATCAAATAAATATAAATAAAAACTCAACAAAAGCCAAAAATAATAGAGAGCCCGCTATTATCAAAATGCCAAACTATTTCATGAGATATTTTAATCCGGACCTGGGAATCTTTGAAGGGACACACACTTTTATTGCTTATCTATATTTCGAACAATAGGTAATAATGAGGGTCGTCGGCTAATATTGATTTACGACCTTCTTAGATTTCTGGTTCTACTTTACATGCAACGACAACACTCGACAAAATCACAGAAGAATCGTACGTGTTGGCGCGCAACGAACAAAACTCTCTGTCTTATCTGTATTATCAAGGTGCGCGGGAGGAAGGAGCCGCGGGGAGAAACAAAACACATGCCGCGGGGAGAAACAAAACACATATTTGTGGTGACATAAGTTTTTTTTGTTATTTTAGTGATGCGTTAATAACGTCTCTAGTAAATAAAGTGATGTCCTCAAGACAATTTCCAAATTTTGAAATTGGTTAAATTTATGTTTGGTTGTAAGAAATAGTATGACGGGGGAATTCCCTTCCCCTTATCCGCCCTGCTTCGTTTATATGCTGTACTAATATTTTTATTATCATCAGATTTTCAATTGTTCTGAAACATCACATTAAAAGTGAGGTTGAATTTATGTTTGGGTTGTAAGAATATCAATATTCCTGAAACAACCACAATTGGCGCTAGTGTTTGGAGAAAGTTATTCAAGTGAAGGTCAAATCGAGTTTGAATTGAGAGGCACCTTTAAATTTGAAAATGTCGGCGAAACTTTGGGATTTGAGAAATTATTTTCACAATATGTAATTATTGAGGACCGAACTGAGACAAAGAAAAATTGAAATAAAATCATGCGTTCCCTATTATTTCGTTCACATCGGATACTGTTATTGGTTGCTGAATGAAATCTGGACCTTTCATTCATCATCAGAAAATATGTCAAAAGTTTTGTCGTTCGTAAGCAGCTTTCAAATTAACTGCTAGAGGCACACCTGTGAGAAAGCCATTTACCTCATCTGTAATAGTAAAAAGAGAAAGATCGATAAATTGAAGACAGTTAAACAATTGTCAAATATCTATTGAATTGTAGGAACAAACTTCGTTCTGTAATTCTGTAATATTTGTGCAATAGTCTAAACATCTTGTCAACGAATGACAGGATGCGCGCGCGCATTTTCAGTGGGATACATCCCTGTAATTTATGTGGTATTTCAGAATTCTCACATTGGCATCACTACTCTTTAGTTCAACTCGAGTAGAGTGGATGCCTTTATATATATATATATATATATATATATATATATATATATATATATATTTGCCATCTTATATAACAGTAGACAATTTGATTTGTTATGAACAGGATCTTCATAAAATCAGATGTGGAAGCATCTGCGACTGAAAAATAAACTTTAGTCACTATCTTCCATCATTCAAGATAACCTATTGGGGGGTATTCATGTTGAAAAGGGAAATATTCTTAATTGAAAAGAATTATTTTTCTAAAAATTGAAAATCCACGACAATAATAAAGTTATTTTTTGTAGTATCTAACAAAAAACAACTTCTTCCCCGGCTAAAGCCATGCTGGAAATTGAACTACAGCTAATAGATATTGAGAAAAGTCATTCTTTTCGATTGAGAATGTTTCCCTTTTCAAGTAAACAATTTGTTTTTCAATAATGTAAAAATATCAATTATGATGTAATATAAAGAGTTGAAGGTAAGAACCTCGCAATGAAACATATCTAAAAACCACCAATATTAATTTACAAATGATTAAAAAAAAAGTAACAATAAAGATATCTCAAAGGATTGAAATCTGGTCGAAACCAGGGTTCTTAGATACGGTTCCATTAGCATCTTAATACAAAAATAATTCATACAAGGAAACTGGGTTTTGCCATCAATACTCACTGTTAAATAAGTCTTTAGTTGTTGGTATCGGAATCGAGGCGGCTGTAAAAAATTATCTAATCAATAAAAAAACAACCAACTATGCCTTATTATGTACCTATTATATTACCATTACAGGGTGATTTGTGAAGAGTGTGTATTTAATTAGAAGACATAGGGAGTTAAGCCAATTCATGTTGTATGCTTACTCTGAATTATCTTGAAATCATTGTCAATAACCTGGTAAATAGCATCTGACTCGCATTTCCTTCAAGATAATATATACAACCCTCATGTCAAATAGCGCTTCATGAGAGTCGGACATTTTATTCAATATTCCACAAGGAATCATTTATGAGCTAACTAGTGAAATATGTTACGGTGATAACAACTTTTTTATTTTTACAAGAACTACCATAAATTCAGGATCGCTATGAACTAACTTATACAGTGAAAGTAGGTAACAAAAAAAGGAACGTTGTAACTGCGTCATCTGCAGTTTCACGTCATCAATGAAAATAAATATTTATATAGGTAATTTATGTATGTTTGTATTTTCATTATGAATAACACTGAAAATGCCACTCATCGCGTTGTTACGCCGTCGATAGAAAAGCTTGCGTACCGCTTATGATTTCAAAGGTTATTCTTGTTTGGCCTAGACAAATACATCATTATACCTCAACGGCTCAACCTAATGTAATGGCCCCTGACAGTTTCCACAACTAAAAACAATGGACTGCCTAAGTCATGACGTCAAACACAATCGGCGGAGCATACGAACATTTCCATCGAAAATGCAAGTGCGTGTTATATGCCCATAAGGAATATTAATTTTCTAGTTTATTCGTGAATGTGTTATAAAATAAGGGTGGAAATATAATTTTTTTGTTATAGTGAGGCCAAATTTCTTATCATATTTTATAGAGACGTAAAGGTTATAACATATTTATGGCTTATTTAACCTTACACTAGTGGCGCCCTATATTCGATCACAACTGGTGGTGCCGGGTCTGATAGACCCTCAATTTAAAAAAAATATTGACTGCAGTTGCAAATTTTTTCAGATGTAATTTGGTATGTAGTCTTCAACATCTCTATATACTGTTCACAAAAAACTTGATTTTGATCAGGAACTTGTTATATATTTGAAAAATTTACGATGATACTGTGACTACCTAATTTCGTGACTAAAAATACTAGATTCGTTAAAAATATATATTTTAACAAAAATATAATCATAATTTCTGATGAATTCGTCAGCTTATATATAAAATTGTTCATTTGTTTGGATTTTGAGATTTCCCAAGACAGTTAGAACATATAATATTGACATGACTCAGACATAAAAATGTTTTACATGTAACACAATAATATTTAGTTTTTCTGTCTTTGTGACATTCAGAACACCTTTTTCTGGTCCCATGAGGAATATCTGGTTGTTCTTCATGACCAGCTACAGTACCAGCTACTTCACGACGTCTTTGTTGCACGTTAGTTGGTACATTGGCTGCCAAAGAACGGCGTTTCAAATGGTCATCTACCAACGATAGTGCGACGGTTTTCAGGAACTTTCGTCTCAACAACTTCGAAGCACGATTATTGGCAGTATGTATTACTTGAGCATTGATCCCAGCAATGTTCATGAGTGCATAAAAAAATACCATAGGCCATAGTCTCGTTTTACGTGCAACATCATAGTTTGACGATAACAGGTCTACTGTATCAACCCCACCTTTTGTTGAATTATAGAACGTGATAATTTCTGGTTTATATTTATCAACTGACGTAGGATCAATGCTGTCATCATGATGGAGGCTGGAGGCTAGTATAACGTTTTTTCTCTTTTTTGGAATATACGACACCAAAGTAATATTCTCTTGATATGCAAACATACTGGACATAACTGGTCTGTTTTTTATGTTCAGAAACTCAATCGGAAGTTCTCGTTTGTTCTTTCGAATGGTGCCAACATAAGTCAATTTATGATCTCGTAATAAAGAGTCGATCAGTTTGATACTTGTAAACCAGGTATCGCAAGTGAGGTTGCGGCCTGTTTTGGATATAGGCTCAATCAACCGTAACACTATACTTGCCGCATCGTTGTCCACTTGAAATGGTCCTTCTGGTTGTTGCCCAACATAAACTTCTAAATTCTGTGTACAAAACATTTTCGAATCTACTTAGGAGAACATCTTCAAACCATATTTATTGGGTTTGCTGGGAATATATTGTCGGAACCCACATCTTCCTCTGAACCCCAACAGCATCTCGTCTATGGTTGTGTACTCACTGACAGTATAGTTGATTTTGCAGTTGTTCACGAATAATTCAAATATCGACCTAATCGGAGCTAATTTGTCAGTAGCTTTTCGAAATTCTCGAGTTGCCAAATCATCGAACCGTATGCATCTCAAGAGGAACAAGAATCGTTGTTGTGACATCGTGAGCCAAAATATTTCCACTCCACATCCCTTCCTATCCCACAAATCTTCAAAATTGAGCCGATTACTTTCCAAGATACCAGCCATGTATAGAAGTCCAAGTAAAGCCCGAATTTCTGTTTTATCCGTAGGACGAGCTGAACTTTCTCGTGTGAAATTCACTGATATTGTTTCGATGAATTTATTCGTCTCCTCCACAATAATATCCAATATGACATCAGAAAAAAAAAGCTCCCAACATTCGATTGGTGATTTAGCTTGCTTAGCTGGAGGTCTCACACCAGGAAGATGAATGACTTTATTTTCCGATCTAGTGCGTACGTTTCTGGGAGGCACATGTTTTTTCCAGATAGTTTTTTTGTCTTTTGCAAGAAAGGTGGTGTCTTTCTTGGATCTCTTATTTCTAATAATTGAATTATCTATCTCTTCTTGCAATTCTTCGCGACCGGCATTTTCCCTCCTGAACTCAGTTACATCGTCTTCCCCACTCTGTTCGGTATCAGTATTTTCCTCCCTCACCTCAATTATATCTTCTTCGTGGTCTGATTCATCGCCAACCACTTCATCTTCAGAGAATGCATCTTCTAGTAAGCTCAAAAGTCGTGCCTGCTCTTTTTCGTAATCCAAATTTGACAATTTCAACTGAAATGACATAACATCATTCAATAATTCAATTCTGATATGAATAAAATTTCTAATACTCACACTTTCTGGAAAAATGTAGAAAACAATGATAATAAATTATATTTGTTCACGCAACGTAACTGGTGGTGCTGGGTCTGTCAGGCTTTTCAAGCAACATAAACGTATTTACGGACATCCGATCAAGTGGTCAATACAGCACATGTGGCACACGCAAGAGCTAGGAAGGTACTGAGGAGCCTAGCGTCGTAGCTCGTATGACGCCAAAATGATTAGTTGGAGTAGGACCGCTCGGGTCTCACATACCCGGCGCCACTAGTGCAAGGTTAAGATAGTTGAGGTTATGTCACTGTTTTGTTCTAATTCAGCCACTTTTACTGACACATTTCGTTTTTGTTTTGGAGCATTCCAAGTGCACACTTTATGTGTAATGGATATACTGTAATGTCAAAACAGAGCCAGTGTGGCAATGTAGTGACATTTTATCCCCTGGAGCAAGACAAGTGGCAGAGGTAGGTAATATCAGCTGATTCAATCAGTGTGATCTACAATACATGATATTAAATAAAAAAGTTAAATTTAAAAAGTACCTAAAGCCTACCTCTGCATTATATGTTTTATTTTTCATGCTAGCATGTATTTCTCCTCTGATAATCATCAAATCAGCATCAAATAGCATTGTTTTGCAATGGTTGGATTCCAATGTATTTTCTCATTTTTTAATTATTTTATTGTCATTTTACGGAAACTCGTTAATGCTATAAAGCTTTAAAACGCATTTTGAAGTAATTCTAAGCTAGAATTCTGCAAATAAAACGAAATATTTAAGCAAAACATACAGAATAACAATCAAAACAATGGCATAACCTCAACTCTTTTAAATAAGCCATAAATATGTTATAATTCTTACCTTACAACAAAATATGATGGGAATTCCTAAATTTGGCCTTACTATAACAAATTATTAGTATATCCACCCTTATTTAACACACAATCACGAATAAACTGAAAAATACAAATTCCTTTTGGGCATTTTCGATGCATTTGCATTTTCGATGAAAAGGTTCGTAAGCTCCTCCCGTTTGTGACGTCACGTGTTTTTGCGATTTCGGAGTTATTTTCAGTTGAAAAAATAGGCAGAAAACGTAAGTTGTGGAATAATAAAAAACTTGTTTTCGTTGATTTTACAAAATCATCTGTGTATCCTTATTAAATTATTGTCATGTTAACAAAACAACTCACCGCCAAAATAATTGAAACATTATTCCTTGATGTTTGTGGCGGGTTTATTTATTATTGTGAAACAACCCATTAAAATTCCAATAGATTTCGTGTGATGTTTTAGAAAATACAATTTTGCGAGTGAATGATTTAAATTCTCGAAATTCTGGACTCAAACTTCTTTTATTCTAATACAAAGGTTTGAATACATTTATTAACTTGAATGATTTTTATTCTTAAATTTATTATATATTGGACCCTCTAGTGCTACCTATATTGATGCCGTATTGCAATAGTAGGTATACCAGTCACAGGTTATAGGGACACTTTTATAATATTTGAATGAATATACGGATTTTTTCAATTTAGATCTAGGAACGAAAGAAATGAAACAATTTAATGGTGTTTTAGGCCGAAAATTCAAATTTACATGAGACGGCGCCTGTATACATATGTTTGCATTCAACAGGTCGAAATACATACAAAATAATGCTTAAATTCCTTTTTCATTGGTAATCGGCATTTGTTTTGGCTGCGACATGAAATTCTACTTCGGTTAACCCGTTGAGGACTACTGGTTATCAGTTAAAACCACACTACTAATATCCACCCTATTATTTTCCTACGGGTTTCACGTGGTGTGACATTTATGATGCTGAATTGATAGCGTTTCGACCATTTAGTTTCTAGTGGTTAGCATTAGTAACCACGTCCTTCAGGATAATCCTGTATATATTTTTTTATTTAAGTCTCATTTTTATAGTTTTTGTTTATTTAAGTCTCATTTCAACTAGAGCTCATGTTAATAAACACATTTCTATAAAAAAAATCTCATTATTATTGACTTTCACAATTTTTGAATTAATTTCGGCATCAAAGGGTTAAATATGCAAATTGAAAAATCGAAAACAAATGTCAATCAAAATATATTTCAAGCATTGATTCGTATGTATTTTGAGCTGTTGAATTCAAAAATTACTGGAAGTGACCCATTTTTTTATTTTTCCTCCAAATTGTAGATTTTATTTTTTATTCCTACCACAAATGAAAAAAGTCGATTTATTCAAAACTTATTAATGATCCTATAACCAGAAACCCCTTACATCCATCTATGCAATTTCAAGAAAAAAAATGGACTACGAACGACTTAATGCTTTGTTCCATTTGAAAGAGTCAACAAAATATCAAAAGAAAAGGCTGTATTTTTTTCGTTGAAGCATCAAAAGTTATCTGAAAAACCATTTTTCCAAAACGATTTACATAAATCATAGGACATACTTCATGAATCAACCTAAAACACAACTTAAGAATTACAAAATATGATAATGCCCAACGTTGTTTGAGGAGTTCAGTTTTCGAATGGCTAGATTTTTGGGATTCTCATCGGAACCCAATTGTATTTTTTTTTATAAATTGATCATAGCCTACAACAACCTACATTGAATGAGATCCGCCCTTAAGTGACTGAGAAGACTCCCTATATGTAAACACACAAACTGACAGTATCTCTTGATTATATTATAGTCAATCCAAATCCAACAGGCCAGAGATAAACATCGTTAACGCGGCGCGCCTGGTTTCTGATTGACGGAATCGCCATAAAAATCGAATCAGAAACCAGGCCGGCGACGATCACGGTGCGTCTGGCCTGTTGAGATTAGATCGAGTATAGTAGACTTTTTACATTTAAATGGAAGTAGTTTAAATATTCTATATTTCTTTTCAATAGAAATTCGAGGTGGTCTCTAAAATACAACTACAAACTCGCCATAAATCACCCTGCAGATAATATATTATATCCTCCATGCAAATCAAAATTCCAAACGCACCTCTTATTTACCTAATACACTAGATTCTGTTTTTTACTGCTTAATTTTCATCTACCTGCATTTTGAATAATTTCTGAAAATTCTGAGAATGACTGGCAGACTATTTCCATGAAATGAAAATTCTGAATTATGTAAAACGATATTAAAGTGACCAAATATAATTAATGGGATGTAAACAAATAAACTTTTGATCTGAAACTTTCTGAGATTTTGGGAAGTTCACAAGAATATGAAACTTAAGCAGAAAATATATTTGTCGTTCATAAGAAACCCAAATATTCTGTTCAAAATTCACCTCGTTGAAAATACTTGGCAGATGAAAATTAATCAGAACCATTTGAAATGTAAAGCTAAGAAGCAGCATTATGACAATCAAAGCAAACAAGCATGCAACAACTAGGTAGGTAATAAAAGGCTCAGTTTTGAGATCTCGAAAAAGGTTAAATATAGAATAACGGTTGATTGTGAAACTTTGGTTCGGTTCCTTTGGAAGTGAGTATGGAATTTTAATGAATATTCAATATTTATTTCCCTTAGTAAACAATATTCCTTTTTCAAATGGGATCACTAGAAACAATTCTGAAGGAAGGCTAAATTATATATACGTGCGTATTCCAGGGATCAATTATTGTGAAATCGGAAAAAGCATTTATTGACGTTTTGAAAACTTTTTATATGTCTCATGTTCCATTTTGCGACATTCTTCGTTCGATAATGGCCACTTTCAACTTTTTGCGAATTTTTTGGAGTTCTGTTTTTTTTTCAACCTGCATCAGTTATTTATAATAAATATTCCGCAATATGTCATCGTAAGATAATTCTAATGTAATTCGTTAATATTATCACACACTCAAAGATAATTTCAACTTACTGATTACGTATGTATGACAATCTTGTTGAGAATGTTGATTTGAAAATCTCATTAATGTGATACATTTTCAGAAATGATCATTTTTATACCGAGAAAATGTTTTTCTAAGGCAAATGATTGATACTGATTTTATTATTTACCAAGGTTAATGATGAAAAACAATCAATCAATTACTACGATCAATTAAACTTTTACTTCAAGATCTTTCGATTCTTCCGGTAATAAATTTACACAATTTGACAGAATAGTTTGGGAAATGAAAGGTTATAATTTGAAATGACAGTAGGTACATACTCTTTTGTTTCGGCTTGATTTTAGCAACGAACCGAATAAACATTCACCATAATTTCGTTTCCCTTTTAATATATTCGGCCATTGTTTTAATCCCTATATTCATTCATTGAGCCTCATTAATGATGGTTATCATGAACAAAACATTACGAAGTTTTGTGCAGAATTGAAATTACAACAGAAATTCGTAAATATATTGAATAAGGTCTAGGGCAATTTTGAAGGATTAAGCAAAATGGAAATTTACATGGAACGTGTTAGTGTTAAACTTATGACGATATATTAATCCCTAAATTACGAAAGTGTTTAACCGACCGTCTTACTTAATGGTTCTACAGATCCCATGCAAGAAAAGACAGCCTGCATAAAAAAACAAGTTATTATAGAAATGACATCACTCTTACAAAATTATTTCTAAAAAAAGATGTAAACATTTGTTATAATGGTGAAATGAATGGGCCAACTTGAAGAATTTGATCTACCTCTAAAGCCGGGTACCGACTTGAATGTGCATGCGTTGGGTCGAGGCGCATGCATATGCACATTCAAATCTGGTCGTGTCATTCGCAACGACTCGGCGCATGTTTAACTTAAACATGCCCAGTATAGTATTCTTACCGTTTTCGAGATTTCAATGACGAACCTCGAAAGTGTAGTATCAGTGTTAATATATGGATGATAGTGAAACGTATGGTCGTAGTAAATCAGAATATATGGGAGTGATATTCAGTTAAGGTACCTGCTGACATTGGCCTGAAAAAAAAAATATGACGAAACATAATTCATATGATTATAATACTAAAAATATTTTGAAGCGTTTACCATCTCAATACACTGAAGGGCTATTATTAGACTTCTAGCCGTATTTACTTCGTCAATGCTACAATTTCCAGGCGTTTTTTCATTGCATTTGTGTAATGTTCCTTGTAATAGATTATCGTTCGACATGTTTGTTTTTTTATTCATGAACCTTGACTAATTTTATCCAGTATAATAAAAAAGTAAAATAGACATAATGGGATCTTAGCTTCAAAATTCTAACGAACTTTGCCTTCAATTCTGCATAATCATATATTGCTCGTGGCAGTTTTATCATATTTATTGATTTCATTAATACACATTTATTATGAAACATATTATAAAAAGAAGAATTTAAAAAATGTATTCACATCTCTAATTTTTAGCCAATCAAATGTTTCAAAACGTTATCATGGCAACAACAAAACTTTGGGATGGTACCAGAACTGAAAAACGCAAATACATTTGAATTTAATTAATAATGCTTCAATTTTTCTCTAAAAAAATACAATTCTACCTCCTTTAGTGAAACAGAGTTGTTGGAAAGTTGTGTAACTTAAGTTGGTAATTCCTACTTTATAGGAGCTATTATATTTATAAATATTATAATAGTGTGATAGACCTACTCAAACAAAAACTCAAGATAATCTAGTTCGTATTTGAACTTCATTTCCAGTGATTTTAATTTACATCGGGTTTGTTTATCAATGTTATTCATAAGTATAGTTCCGCCGTAATATCATATTTTCCAAAATTCTATACAACAAAATCCAAAAAATCGTAATTAATTTAATTTATTACCTGCATATTTGCCAAATAAGTAGATTTCATGAAATAACATTTCCCCGATTCCTACAGAAACCTTACAAATTAATCAATAAAACTCATTTGCATATTTCTAAGAATATGATTTGCTGCTCATTTGTCCCTTCTTCGAATCAGCAAGAAGGGTATTCAGAAGATAGGATAATGAATTTTATGAATACCAGATGAAATGATGAATCCCATCGCCGAATGTCCAGCTGAAAAGAATCTTATTTCCTATGAAATTTCATGAAAATCCCAAGCACCAAACCCAAAACTAAGCACATCCTCCCGCAAATCGGTTAGTAAGGATAAAATCATGAGATCAATTCGTACCCATTTTATTTTTGAGCCAGTCCTCAGGAAAAGTACAGAATGTTCCCGTAGGATCCACGTCCCCTAATCTGGGTAGTTTACTGGGTCGGCCATACTTGCTTCTCCACCTTGACGCCGCTAATTGACCTTGAATGACACAAGTACAGTCTTACATTCATTTATATCTCAAAAAATTTGTCCGTAGAATAAATTAGAATCAAACATGGGTCAAAAGTAAAAAAAAATAGCTTAAGATATTAGAATTTAAATATACATTTTAGTACCCCACAACCGAATCAGTAGTGATCACAACCACCACTGGTTATCAGCAGTATGACCACAAAGTTATCCACCCCTAATAAATTTTTCAAATCACAATTCAAGAGAAATCAAATCAGAGTTAAATGACAGTTAAAGTTATAATTCGCTGCCTCGTCATTAAGATCACTTATAGGATAAGAGCTGGCTGCAGAAAAACTTTTGACACCTACTATATCTCAAGTTGGCCGAGCGGTCTAAGGCACAGATTTAGGCTCTGGTTCTTGACAGGTAGGGGTTCGACATTTTATTTTTCATTTTTCCCTTCGAAATTGGGAAATGATTTGTTTTGGGACCAATATTTGTCCTAAAACGAATAATTTTTCATGTCCAAGAGCAGGCTGCAGAAAACCTGGCCGATCGAGTATCAGAATGAAATGTTTTTATTATGTTAGCACTCGCAGATACCATAAGAAAAATCATTTAGTGTCTGGAAAGGATTTTTTCACAAGTTTTGTATGCCCTCTCTTCGGAACATTTTTTGTAATGCAACCATATTAATGGAGTAACAGCTTGGAATTACTCTAAAAATTTTGTATTTACACAGTAAAAAAATAACATATTTTATATCCTCGCTAAATCTTGTTTTAATGCCTTGGCACAAAACTTATTTTTTTCGTTACTATACCTATCGAGTAACAGCTTCAAACTACAACAAAAGTTTAAAATAATTTATATTAGAAAAAACGTTATGATCACGTCTATGCCTATTAGAAATACCTGGCACAAAACTTTCTATTTCTCAAAGTCTTACGCTATTACTAATATATCCTATTAGAGAAGTAGAACAAATAATAATCCAATAAACAATTATGATTATTTAAAAAAAATGCTTTAATTTATTTAGGTATAGATACATAATACAATGAAAATTTTTCTTATATACACCACGATGAAATTAATAAAAACTTATATATATAGAAACATTCATATCTAGCTATCATATCTAGAGGGCATACAAAACTTGTGAACAAATTTTTCCGGCGACCTCGTATCAACGAGTCTGTTTAATCTACACGAAATCGATCGTTAATGTCCCCTATTAACCTTAAATTTATCGTTTAATGCATAATTGTGATATATGCAACCAAACATACACCGAAATCGACCATTAATAACCTGTAAATGGTCCATTTGGTCCATTAATGTATAATTGTGGTATATGCAACTAAACATACACGAATTCGAATATTATTCAAATGTCAAATCATATTACCATCGCACTGTCAAATTTATGTATTTTAAAATCCAAATAAGTTTCCTCCTAGTTGAAGGAAATGGATATGGAAAATTTCACGTTGACCACAGGAACGAGATCGATGGAATTTTTTTTTGTAATCAACTCGTATATTAAAATGGCGATTAATGATTTCGCTCTCGCGTTAAAATATTTCGATCATTAATCGCCACCATTAATACACTAGTTGATTAAATAACTATTTCTTATGCTATCTGTGAGTGCTAATATATTAAAAACATTTCATTCTGTTGCTGCAGATTTTCTGCAGCCAGCTCTTAGACATGAAAAATGATGTGTTTTGGGAAGAATATTGGTCCCAAAAAAATCATTTCTCAATTTCGAAGGGAAAAATGAAAAAAAAAATTGTCAGGTGTGGGATTCAGACCCCTACCTGTCGAGAACCAGAGCTTAAATCTGGCGCCTTAGACCGCTCGGCCAACTGGAGATATAGTAGGTGGTTTCAAAAGTATTTCCAACATGTTATTTCATTGGTATGGTTGCTTTTTCCGAAAAAAGGCCATACAAAACTTATGCACAACTTTTGCACAGTCAGCACATTATTTTTCTTATGTTTGCTGTGAAAATTAACATTTTAAAAACATTTCATTCTGTTACTCGCCTAGCCAGGTTTTCTGCAGCCAGCTCTTAGTCTATTAGGTAGTTTCTGCGCTCATTCGGCTACACGTTTAAACACCATTACGCGTCACTTGGTGTTTTATTTTCAGTTGTAATACCCCAAGAGAGAGAATAAAGTGAAAATAATTCGACAGATTTTCGAAAACTTGTTGCCAGGCAATAGACACGAGAGCCCAACGGGCTCGAGTTGCTATCCCCAAAGAATGAAAAAGCTCGTGCAGACTATACAGGGTGTTTCACGGTGGAAGGAACATTAGAAGTATCTGGAGAACGGAACGACATGTCATTTCGAAAATTTGTGGGCGTGAATTATCAAACATGCTCTATCCGTCTAAAATATTTTCATAAATACAGTGTTGCCGCTTGTATCAGAAATTATTAGCTACTTTGTTATTTCAAGTGGAACACCCCCTATATTATATCATTTTTGGAATCATTATAGTATTCCTCATAACTTTCCCTGATTACTTCCCTGTGACGGTTTTCGTGATAAAAATTATTTTGTCAAATTTTCGAGCAAAACCTGACCATTGAAAAATAACGATTTTTTCACAATGTAAATTTACAAAGTATTGCAATTTGGGTCATAGCTGCATAAGACCATTAAGCTCAAAAGTAAGTTCCTTTCGGAGACTCATGAAAATGACTGAAACTAAGTTTTTTTGGAACACCCTGTATATTTCTACTTATTTGAAAATCTTTGACATTTTTCCATTAAATTTTGTATATTTTTCCTATACCTATCTCGTATAGTTTGTGAGTTATGATCATATATGTTATGAAATGTTTGAATCGCCATGAAATGTAAAAAGTATCAATTTCGAACATGTGTATTAATAAATGTAGAAAGATGTAACGGTGCTGAATCATTTCAATACATGTTCAAAATGTATGGGGGTGTAAAAGATCATGGGAGGCCAGTTCCATGGACCCAAACGTCTAATCCATCGATCATCAAATATGCGGTCCAATTCCAAGCCGACTTCTGCTGTGCAATGAGCCGAAGCTCCATCAAGTTGATATCAACATGTTCGAAATTGTTCTTCAATGAAATCCCAACCGTTGTCCGCAAGACATTCAAATAATTTCGAGAATCAAGGTTTTCATCATAAATCAAAAAGCGCAATTGATTGTCCATAATTAAACAGAAAACGTCGAAACTAATTTTTTTTTGAAATCCCATTTCCCTTGTGACTTGCGGATTTTTGTTTGCCCAGTAATGAAGATTCCTTCTATTGAAAATACCTTCTTTCGAAAATTTTGATTCATCAGTCCATATAATCTTCTTAGAAAAATATTCGTCTACTTATGTACGCACCATCAACATTTCACATAGTTCGATCCTTTGTGAAGCGTCTTAGGGATTACGGGCTTGAACTTTATGAAATTTGTAGTCATGCATTCCATGTTCTTTCAGAATCCTATGAACTGATGAAAGTTTCACACCTAAATCGTGAACTGCGCCACGAATGAAAGCATGAGGATTTCCGTAGAAGTACGCCAAAACATGTATTGCGTTGCCCTCATTACCTGTCACGGGTCTAGGCAAGTTTCTTGTTGCTTTCGAATATGATCCAAATGTCAAAATTTCTACTCAATCTAATGAATTTTCTCAAATTCATTCGAGGTTAATCAGGATACTTTTCATTGAACTATCTGCGTATTCTGCTGATATTTTTGTTACATTGACCGTAAATGATGACAAAATCCATCAAAACCACATTTGAGTAATTATTTTATGCCTAGTACTTTCACACCTACGGAACATGAATTCAGGATGACAATGAAGGAATAATATGTCGTCTTCAATAATTATTTTATTGAAGACGATTTCATAACATAAATGATCATAACTCACAAACTGTATGAGATAGGTATAGGGAAAGTATACAAAATTAAATAGGAAAATGTCGCAGCTTTCCAAATAAGTAATAATATACAGGGATATTAAACAAACTTAGTTTTAGTCAATTTCATGAGTCTCCGGAAGGAACTTACTTTCGAGCTTTCCTGTATGCTGAAACTGAGATCCGGTTCATCGTCAGAATACTTAATGGTCTTATGTAGCTATGACCCAAATTGCAATATTTTGTAAATTTGCATTGTGAAAAAATCGTTTTTTTTTCAATGATCAGGTTTTGTACACAAATTTGACAAAATAATTTTTATCGCGAAAAGTGTCACAAATAGGTATAGGGAATCATCAGGGAAAGTTATGAAGAACAGAATTCCAAAAATGAAATGATATACGGGATATTCCATTTGAAATAACAAAGTAGCTACTACTTTCTGATACAAGAGGCAACACTCTATTGATGAAAATATTTTAGATATTTGTATAACCTGAACACCCAATGGTTCAGTAGATGGAAGCTATAGTTCACAATGATGGGGAAGAAAAAAATTATCGAATGCAGGACCAGTAATAGATATTAACCAGGATGAGGAAACACTGAATTAATTTGGTGGGGACCCTGAAGTTCGCCAACTATACTCTGCCATGAATTCCAGATAGAAGCGCGTCTACTAAATAATGGATTAGACAAAGCTATCAATGCAGATATGATGGATAAATATCCTTTTCCATCCAACTGCCAAAACCTAAGCATATCCCATCTCAATGCAGATGTAGAATGATCTAAACAAAAAGAACAAAATATTGGTCCAAATTCAAAACTATGTAGAATCAGAAATGAACGTGTTGGGTTAACTGATCCTGAAGGAACAAATCGACCCAAAAGGCACTATATCACCTCTTTTGAGCGATGCAAGAACAATTTTCGCTAATGTTCATTATCTCATATCTTTGTAGAGAAGATCCAACATTGCCCTAAAACTACCAAAAACCGGCAAAGAAGACAGTTTTTAGCAGCACAGGAGATTGTTGCACTTTTTTGGAAAATAATTCGGAGATGAAAACAAAATTGCCAATTTTTTTATGCCAACCTTTAAGCAGGTGCCTCCCTTGTAGCGAGGCACATGGGAATGAAATGGCATAAGGAAAACTCAGAATCGAAGATATGTGTGCTAAGCATAGCTGGAAGACTGAAATCATCCTTCAGTAATTGAAAGGAATAACGAGCAATAAAAATACTGATATGAAAATAAATACAGTACGCCCCTGCGAGGTTTGCCTTGCACAGGCCAGACGATGTAACGGATTTTCCATTCGGGAAGGTTCACCGACTTTTCCGGAATGTTCTGCGTGTGATAAGTTATTATTACCATTTTTTTCAAAAAAAAAGAAGTCTGATAAAAAAATCTATTTTGAATCTGAAAAGCCTATTCTGAACAAGCCACACTTTAAAATGGAAGTGCAACAAATTCACCCTAGTTGATTCAGATGTAGTAGTGACTTTAAAGGTTCATCTTAAACTATCACAGTACAGGAAAAATACACAAAATTATTTAGATTTAATAGGGAAAAACACATTCATATTAATTTGTTTTTCCTTTAGGCTATCATCAGCACCTTGAACTTTCACAAAATTACTTAAACCGGTGCTGGCTTGGCTCGGACAATGAGGAGTCATATATTGCGTAAAATTATTTATGAAAAAGGTAAGTAAATATACACCATCAAATAAATTCCAATATCTGGGTTTTCAATTTTGCTCCTTGTACGTGACAATAACCTTTCCTGAAGATAAAAAAACAACAGTATTATTAATTAGTAGAATTCTTTCAGCAGAATACTGAACCATAAGATAATTTGGTAGACTTATTATTCTCTTGATACCAAGATGATCGGTTACTAAATATGGTTGGTGTAACACAAAAAAGCTTGAAACAGTGACAGTAGTCGCACTCTCAGGAAATAATAAAACCCCCAATGCGAAAATGTTGGTTCCCAGGTCAATCTACTTGAATTGCAGTGGTGGGAAAAAGCTATTCCCAATTCCCTTAACAATATAAGAAGGGACAAATTTGATGCAGTTATTTATACCGAAGCAAGTCTCACATGTGGGGTCGGTTTGTAATAATCAGAAAACGCATGGGTGGTGGACGAAACAAAATAAAAAACAGCACATTAAGTTATTGGATTACTAAACGACAACATCCTTCTTGGAGTTGATACTACAACAGTACAAGATATTTGGCAATGGTGAGTACAGAGATTTCTGTCTCCAGGAAGTTGATTTACGGTCATCAGACAACATGGTAGCAGACGAACAATCTCGGATACTACCCACTGACACCAAATATGAAATTAATGAGGAAGCTTTACTAATGATTGACGTATCGAAACAAAATGACTCGGAACACGTTTCCTCACAACTTTACTCATTTATGATAACTGACCTTTCAATACAATACATATTCGAATTTAAAATAAGGACAATTTACACAAATTAATACAAACTGGTAGATACAGTCAGAACTAGTAGATGAAGTCAGGACCACACACAAGACCATACAATGATCAAAACATAATTTCATACACAGTTTTTTCAAGTAAACGACTCAGTGACCGACACGACACAGTTGACGTGGTCAACTCCATATGAAGGTCATTAGGCAGGTTGTGAATCGTTAAGAAAATATTTTATTTCGAAATTATAATTGAATACATTTATTTTAATCAAAATCGAAACAACTATTATTGAAATATCAAATGTCAGTTCACTGCAGTTTGTTCTTACTACCAAACACCGAGGCTTCGAGTCCTTGTGTAACTCCAATGCTACTTACACCGCCAAAATGAAAGCAGTTAAAATTGGTCAAGAAACAGGTTAAGTACAAAATATGTGTGTTTGTATGTTGTGAAAAGATGTGTGTTTCTATGTTGTGAAAATAGGATAATATCGGACAACGGCAGTTTATGTGCGATAAACACATGATTTCGTACGTGTGTGTGTGTGGTATTTTATTTAAAGAAATGCGTGAGTGTTTTGAATAGTCGAATATAGCGCTGAAAAATGATTTTCGTTCGTCCTCTAAAAGTATTTGAGAGGTTTTGACTTCGGATTCTAATTCGGGACACACTATGAGAAGGGTCCTCTACACCATCTGCCATGATGTACAAATACAGGCGATCACGATCGTGTGGAGGCATAATCGCCTGGAATTGCCCATGATTGGTGACGATCGAGCATAATCGCCGCTGTGTCGGTTTTTCGACAAACATCAAAGGATGTTCGGCCATGATTGTGCGCGTGCCCACACGATCGCCGATAACTCAGTTCATATTTGTTTATGGAATGGTGAGGATGCGTGCTATTTGTCGTAAATAAGTATACCTACCTACGCATAATTTGTATAGACAATTTTATTTACCTAACTACAATATCGCAGCCGAAATGGTCTAATGACGAAACATTCAAATTTATCGAATTGTACTAAAATGAGCCTGCAATTTGGAATCCAAAAAAAACATCATAAATATAAATGTTATTTATATGTATATATTTTCTATATTCCGTATTTTTTTTCCTACGTCCGCGAAGAATTTGTTTTTTCCTATGTTTTTCTTTGTTGTTCCATCTAGGTTATCCTGTTATTCTTTTATTCCGTTTTCCCGTTAATGATAGCGCGAAAATACTTCAAATATGTGCAAATACCAATTTTCATGGCGATCGGTTGAACGGCATAGCAAGTGATACGCTACAGCTCCGTTTAGTCGCGAACTGAAGTAAAATGGATAGCATGAAAACCTTCTCCATGGAAAAGCACTCACTTGCAAAACTTGCAAAAAAAGAATCAACCAAATATGTCATTTCTACCGTTCTACCGTGAGTGCATACAAAAATTATGATTTTTACATTTTGTCCGAATTTTTCGACTTTCCTTTGTAGGTAATTGTCCCGATTTTTTTTCCTTAAAACTTTTTCAGGACCATAACGAACGAAACAAAAAAGAATTACGCATATCCATCGTTCGAATCATGAGTTATAGTCTTGAGTTAATACAAGAATCCAATGAAAAAAGGAATTTCCCGAATTTTCTAATTTTCCGGGCAACTTTTCCAATTTTTCTTTCCATAAAAACCTTTTCCGGACTATTTCGATTCATTCACCCGTCCAATTTATTTTAGCTATAAAATGCAAATATGCAGACACGTAAAAGCATAGACGCCCCTGCCCTGGTTAACGATCTAACCTATATATAACATTTAATAACTATTTGAAGGATGTCCCGATATAATCAAATCCGAATTGCGGGTTATATACATACATATTGCGGGTTATATACATACATATTGCGGGATATGCTAGTTTCATATTGAAATTCTGATAATAAACGTTTATAGGATGGTTATTTTGAAACGACCCTCTTTGAAAAAACAAGTCATCCAAAAGACAATTACGGTGAAATGAAAGTGCTCAATGGATTCGCGAGGCTATGGCAAAGCTCACAATAAAAGATTTACTCGAGGATTTGTTGCCAAAGCTTGACGTCATTCAAACATATATAGAAGCCTTATAATGGGAATGTTTCCCTTTTGATTTACATTGCTGACACTGACGAATATCGATTTTCGTGTGAATGTAGTAAGGCATTTGGAGCAGAGTACATTTTTAATGAAGCTAAGACTATTTTGATAACACGCTTGGGGCAACCTATACAGAGAATGAAATTGATTATTATTATTTCATTATCAATGATGGATTATGTAAATTTATCGTTTTGACCTGGTTCCTGTACTTGCAACAATATATTCAAACAGTTTTATGATAAAAATTCAAGAGGGTGATATACAGTCCAACTCGATTAAAAATCTCATCTGAAGGGTTTTTGGTGACGCAAATTATTTTTTTTTTGTCTAAATTTACGAATTTAAGATGGCAAGTGGCAGAGTTTTCTCATGTATAATCCAGTTCGACTAAAAATATGTATTTGGGAGGTTTTGAAGTCGCGGGTTATGTATTTTGATTAGATTTCTGTAGGTGGATGACTTAAAAGAAATAAATGAAGTTAAAAAAAATTAGACCTTCTTACATCAGCCATTCTGGAAAGATAGAATATTCTGTATATTATTGTATTTCCGGGTTCTACGAGTAATTTTTTATCAATCTGTATCAGGTTTCCCTATTCCTAATATCGTCCGTTTTAAAGTTATTTCGATTTTTCCCAAATTTTGAAATTTGATTACAGTTTTGGAGCAGAAGCGTTCAAATTCATATCATGGTGAGTGCATGCATAGAGCTCCGAGCCTATGCAATCAGAATGACAATTCATACAAGATGTTCATGGCTGAGTTGTCAATCAAACATTTTTCACACTATTCCCTCTTTTCAAATGGATCACCCTGTAAATAAGTAACCCATCAGATGTAGAATTCCATTCTAACATTCTGCATCGATTTGTATTGGTTTTGCTATTACTATCTTTCAAACATTTTGAGTAATTTGAAATTTTCTATTCTATACAGATGTGAAACGCTTCTAAGAAACGTTTTCATGTAACGGATCAAGCAAACGTTTTTGTCGCAAAAATTGAGGAAAATAGGTACTTGGCCAGACAGAGAAAATGAATAAAAACGGCAATAAAAGCAACGATCATCTCCCGGCCACGAAAAGGCAGAGAATAGATCAATTTCCACCAGCGGTAATTTAACTAACTCTATAATGAATCTAGTAGTCTTTTCAAACAGTCCAGACAATAAAGCCGCTTATAAAGCTCTCAAATTAAGTTCGAAAATTTGCAACCACCCAAAGCTTTCCTTCCCTATTAGGTGTCACCAATAAAATTGGCAGAATCTTAGAGAAACGCAACATTAAAGCAATTATCACTTATAATTGCTCGAGAAGTTTGTATTTTATCGGGTAAATTTGGGTTGTTTAATGAGAAACTGTTGCCTAGCAATTAGACGAGAAAAACTGTCAACTATTAAAGACGCGACACCGAAGGTGGAGCGTTTTCAGGTTGACAGTCAAATTGCTAAAGGAAACAGTTTATAATTTGAACAACACAAATTTACCTGATATCAATACAAACATCGAGTGTAATTCGACAGGACAATTTAATGAATAAGAAATTTAGAAACATATCAATGAAACTTTATTTATGAAACATCAAAAATAAACACATTTTTATTTGAATGTACAATTATTAAAAACGCAGTTATTGAAATTCATACTAGGAACAGTGATGTCGCTGCGGGTGCCACAGCTAATCGTTTCTGTAGTAGATATTGAAGTTTTTTCTTTTTCCAAACGAATTGATTGAATAATGCTCGAATGATACTCTTTGTCAACTTGTAAGTATGGTTTTATTGATGATGAATTGCTGTGTCCTGTTATTTTTATTAGAGCTTGTTCTTCAATTCCGCTTTTACTTAATTAGCTAACTGCTGCCGCTCGATTTGAGTGATTTGTAATTTTGACACGTTTGACATCTATACCAATACGTTGTGCTGAGCATTTAGTCCATTTGGAAATTTCATTAATTCCAATCGGTACATTCTTATACCAACCTTTAGAATTTTTCTTCTTCCAAAAGGGATTTGGTGTAAGAAATACCAAAAAATACCAATGTTATAAAAGTGTCTAGTTTTTCCATTAACTTTTTAAATAATCGTATTGGGCAAATATCTTCCTCTAAAATATTAGGCGTAATCCATTTGCTGTCACATAATTCATTGTTACCGCCTTGTTTCGATTTCGAAAATAGAGGATTATACTCGATACGTCCAGTTGCTTTTCCATTATTTTCAATTTCAGATACGAAATAAGATGTTTTGCAGTAAGTTGCTTGTCCTCCGCGCCAAGCTAATTCAAACGCCAAAATGTGATATAATTTCTTTTGAAGTCCTTCCGTAGTCTAGTTAACAAGTGCTTTTTAGGTCAAATTTTTTTCGCATTCTCCGAAAATTATGATTGAGGTGTCATTCGATTCGGAATGGCATGTAGATATTTTTTGAGAAAATGCTAAGGCCGCTCGCAAAAATTGCAATAGTTATAAACAATTAAGTGAAAAAAAAGGGATTTTGGTTTTTCGCCAAAACTATTCGAGATAATTCAAATTTGAAAAATGATGCAAAAAGAGGAGGAAACTGTAGGACCAATATTTGTAATTTTCACAGGGGGTTGAAAATACGCCCGAAAACGGGTACTCCGGCTTGCGCAAGACACGTCCCCTTCGGACCTTTAATGAATAAATATTATTTAAACTTATTAAATATGAAAATTAAAAATTGAAAACATTCAGGCGCCTGCAATGAACAATAATCCGTGGTCCAAAATTTTTTATTTTTCAATAAGTTATCCATTAGTTAATTAACAATTTTTTGTAGCACGAACATTAACATTGCAAGTGCGATAATTGTTAAACTATTAATCTGAGAATGTTTTCCTTTCGTGGAGCTATTTTTCAAAGGTCTAAGAAAAGATTCCCGTTGGAAAAATTGAAAAATGGTTAATTTTCGTTTTGTTATTAACAATTTACTAAGGTAAAAAATTATAAAGCTTCATTAAACATTGAAAAAAACTTTTTTTTCATAATATTGTTATTGATCCGTTTTCTTATGACCAGAAGCCACTTAAAAATGATTTTTAATAATTTGTATCTCCTATCGTTTAAAAAAATGTTATAAACAAATGCGTTGTTTATGAGATAATTTTTTTTATATCATAATCATTGATGATAATTATGATTTTAAAAAAAAAAAAACGTTTCTTAAAAAAAGAATTTTATTGCTTAAAAACGCATTTGTTAAATAACATTTTTTTTACCACTTGTTATGAAAATTAAGGAACATTTTTTTTATCATTATTTATCTTGGTCTTCGATATTAAAAAAAACGTTTATTATTTAAATTTTTATTGTTTATTTAATAAACAAATTAATTATCTCTTTGTATTTTTTTTTTCTTTTTCTACTCAAAAAAACAAAAACAACCATGTATTATTTAAAAAAAAAACATTTATTTTTTGTTGAACTTTAAATTTTCTGTTCTCTTTCATTTCACCACTCTGACCTGGTTTTTTATGTTTAATTTTATTATATCTTTTTAACTAATGGAGATACAAGGAAAAATTTTCAGACTTATTTATTCTTTATTAATTAAACAACAAATTAAGCCTACATTTGAAGCTCTCACTCAATTATTTATTTAATTTATACATTTTTTATAAAAAAATCTTTCAGAAAAAAAAACAATATTTTATAAATAAACTTACTTGAATTAAATAACATTTCTAATTAATTTTTAGTTACTAAGATGCTTAGGCTAATAAACTTGGGAGTTTTTTTTTTCAAACTTATTTTTATTCATAATTAAAAAAATTACCGAGCAAAACTAAAATTTATAAGCTAAAATTGTTGATAAATATACTTAAAAATTCAAAAGTTGTATGGTCATAGTTATATTAGTTTATAAGATATTTAGACATGAAAGTAGAAAACAGTTTTGGCTTAATTTGTTGTTTAATCAATAAAGAATAAATAAGTCTTAAATTTTTTCCTTGTATCTTCATTAGTTAAAAAGTTATAATAAAATTAAACATAAAAAACCAGGTCAGAGTGGTGAAATGAAAAAAAACAGAAAATTTAAAGTTCAATATTTTTTTTTTTTTCTAAGAATAATACATGGTTGTTTTTGTTTTTTTGAGTAGAAAAAGAAAAAAATACAAAGAGATAATTTATTTGTTTATAAAATGAAAATTTAAATAAAAATTTTTTTATATCGAAGACCAAGATAAATAATGATTTAAAAAAAAATGGTTCCTTAATTTTCATAACAAGTGGTAAAAAAAATTTTATTTAACAAATGCGTTTTTAAGCAATACATTTTTTTTTGTTTTAAAACAGTTTTTTTGAAAAATCATAATTATTATCAAAGATTATGTTATAAAAATTTTTTTTTAAATTATCTCATAAACAACACATTTGTTTATAACAATTTTTTAAACAATAGGAGATAAAAATTATTAAAAATCATTTTTAAGTAGTTTCTGATATTATAAAAAAAAAGTTTTTTTCAATGTTTAATGAAGCTTTATAATTTTTAACCTTAGTAAATTGTTAATAACAAAACGAAAATTAACAATTTTTCAATTTTTCTAACGGATATCTATTCTTAGACCTTTGAAAAATAGCTCCACGAAAGGAAAACATTCTCAGATTAATAGTTTAACAATTATCGCACTTGCAATGTTAATGTTCGTGCTACAAAAAATTGTTAATTAACTAATGGATAACTTATTGAAAAATGGCGATAAACATTCTTGGACCACGGATTATTGTTCATTGATCTATCCTGCAGGCGCCTGAATTTTTAATTTTTATATTTAATAAGTTTAAATAATATTTATTCATTAAAGGTCCGAAGGGGACGTGACTTGCGCAAGCCGGAGTACCCGTTTTCGGGCGTATTTTCAACCCTCTGGGAAAATAATAAATATTGGTTCTACAGTTCCGAGAGTTGGAACTTTTTCTTAGGAAATTTCCTCCTCTTTTTGCATCTTTTTTCAAATTTGAATGATCTCGAATTGTTTTTGAGATATTGGCGAAAAACCAAACCCCCCTTTTTTTTCACTTATTTGTTTATAACTATTGCAATTTTTGCGAGCAGCCTTAGCATTTTCTCAAAAAAATATCTACATGCATTCCGAATCGAATGACACCTCAATCATAATTTTCGGAGAATGCGAAAAAAATTTGACCTACTTGTTAACTAGACTACCGGTTCATTTTCGTCATATAATCTGGCCATTGCAAATACTTCAGATTCATTAAGAGCTGATGCACTAGATTTTCTCTTTTCGGGTTGTGCTTGTAGGATTTTACGTTTAGCATTACGTGCAGCTCGTGATGAATTAAACTGAACGTCGGTGAAAGGGTTAAATACAATATTGAATTCGTTATAATATTTACTTTGTAGCATTTTAGAGGTGGTGTTCCAAATTGTTTTAACTACCGCTTCTTTGTAGTCTTCTCCGTTGCCTTTTCGCATATTAAATACCCAATCTTGCAATATTACATTCAATTTCTCGATGGAAGTATCTAGCTCAAATTTATATCTTTTTGCATCGCAAAACGTATAAAATTGTCGCCAGATTGATGATCGCGTCGGAACTGTATTAGTAGGCACACAGGTATTAACAATTTGACTAATTTCGGCGTTCGTAGACTCACCGAATCGACTCATTGTTAGTGCTTAGAAATTCAATGAGTTGGTGACAAAAATGTCAAACTATTTATTTTGGCAACCAACACCGCGATAATTGATAAACTAATGAATAAGTGAAAAAACCACTAGTGCATTTGTCGCTCTAAAAGTTGCAGCTAACTTTTGCCGCTGTCAAACTGACTGTGGCATATGCAATTTTTTATACATGAGTTGAATTGTCACAGCAAATAATCAAATCTCTGATTTTCTCAGGTCTCCTAAAGATAACATAGCTAATAGTCTCAAGGAATATATGAAATACTATTCTCCGAATACCCCAGGACAAACATAGGACAAACCAAGTCGAGTTTACGAACATCAACTTGCTGTCCGACTTGGACCCTTCTTCGGCACTCTCCAAGCACTATGAAGAGAATGGATTTTGATCACACCAGGACCATTTCCACTGAAAGAAGATTGCAAGCGAGAGTCATTCGTGAAGCGCTTGAGATCGAAAAGTGCCCGAACTGCCTCAACCAGCGGGATGATACATGCAGACTGCTCCCAAACCGAGCCCTGTCCATGGTTCCGCTCCACTGAATTCGCCTAGGATAAATACTCCACATCCACTTTCTGATCCTCAGTTCCCTAAAAGGAGTAGGCAGATTGAGACATTAAAGAGAACTAGTGGCGAAACCTAGGAAGTAGGAAGTAGTATTGAGACCCCGTTGTAGAGTCACAAAATCCTGAAACCTACCTAAGTGACTACAACGCCTGAGGAGTAGGCAGATTGAGACCTCAGGGGAAATCACATTCCTACTATTCAC
This sequence comes from Gonioctena quinquepunctata, assembly GCA_018342105.1. NCBI lineage: Eukaryota > Metazoa > Arthropoda > Insecta > Coleoptera > Chrysomelidae > Gonioctena > Gonioctena quinquepunctata. The sequence continues at coordinate 76,701 of JAFIRS010003569.1, forward strand.
TATAACCTAGGAGTAGGCAGATTTTTATATATTTCTTCAACACTTTTCTTGAAAATGGCTCCAAACTGGAAACGTCGAAATTATCAACTTTCAATATTTAGAATACATATTTATATATGAGTGAGTGTCAACGAATCTATTAGACAAGTCATAACTTCTGGATTTGGTATAGGTAAATGATATGTGAAGAGGAGAGTTTTCGCATATTTTTCACTTTCCGGTTTCACCGGAAATGGCTCCAGTTTTGAATTTTTAAATAGAACACTCTGTATATTGTAACATTTTTCGATTTCTGAGACAATTTTAGGTGTAAAAACTTTTTACGCCTACTTCATTTTTTTAAAGTCACTTTTAATATAGCATTTAGGTGGCCATGATCAGACGTAAACTAATCTGAGGACCTCAGGTGATGTCAGGAAATGACAATCGCAAAGTATTAGTGACTAGTATGATAGATAGGAATAAGACAAGTTGGCAAAAATACATTTTCGTGTCTAACTATTATTTTTCGGATTTTTTGACGAATCTAACGATACTAATTTATTTGCGATTGGATTAAAATAAAATTTAATTATTACTAAGGATAATAATTTAATTACTCTTGGCAAGTGTGCCATGGATAATAATTTATTTACTTTCACTGTAGTAAATTTTCAAAGTGCATTCCTCCTTGTTTAAGACACATTTCAGCTCGTTCAATTGTTTCTCTCAATACGTTTCGTAACATTTGAGGCGTTATACTTCTGAATGCCCGTATAATTCTTTCTTCTAAGATTTCAAGAGTGGTTGGGGCTGTTGCATAGTAAACCTTTTCTTTAACATGTCCCCAAATAAAGAAATCGAGCACAGTGAGATCCGGTGAGCGGGCAGGCCACCGTACTAGACCATTGGTTGCAATAACTTGATTATTGAAAATTAAGTAATTAAGAATGGTATTATGAGGGGGTGCTCCATCTTGTTGGAAGAAAATTCGCCGTAAAACTGCTAAAGGTAGATTATTAAGATGATCCTCGATTTTATTTTGAAGAAAACCTAATTACCTAACCCCTCTTAACTGACCTTGAAACAATATTGGCCCAATTATTCTGTTTCCAACGATACCAGCCCAGACATTGAATAAAGTTGATAAAATTTGGGTTAACTCTATGATTTTGAAGCAGCCAATCACAAAACACTACCCGTCTATCGCCATCGTCAGAATACCAATGTTGATGTAACTGATATTTAAATTCTCGATATCCGTGCTTTCTCAGTATTTTTCTTGCTGATTCGTGACTTATCTGAATTTCTTGACTAATTTATCTTAAAGAAACTGTTTTATCAACCTCAAACATAGCAAGAACGTTAATCTCAGTCTCATCATTTATGATAAACCTCTGTTCCGCCTCTCGATTTTCTTCTTGCCTAAAACGATTCTCAACATACGGAAAATACTGATGGGCTGGATGTTGCCGATTGGGATATCTCTGAGCATACAACTCAGCAGCATTCCTTGAATTTCTATGACATTCTCCAAATATTAATAACATATCCACTTTTTCACTTTGAGTATACATTATTTTGAAGAAAAATTAAACGGAAATTTAACAAAAATTAAGAAACTTTTAATGTCTGCTCATAAAGACATTACCTAAGTGAGTGTTTTGTTTTGCAAAAAAGACTTGATAACAATAACTGCAAAATATTATGCATCATTGCTATCCATTATAGCGTGTGTAACAGGATCATGGTACACCCCCCGTATCTCCTTTAGTTTTGAAGGTAATTGATTGAAATTTGAAATATCAAATAAACATAACAAGCGGCACTTTTTGACCTACAAATGATTTTTTGTCCACTTCCGGTTTCGCCGGGAGTGATACCAACTTTCGATTTTTAAATAGAACAGACATTTCAAACGTCAATATTTTTGATAATCAAATTTTTTGTTTTCCATTTAAGTGTGCCATGATGGTTCCGATTTATTCCAATTCACCCGTCTAATGCTAGAAAAATCGAAATCCCGTCAAAAATACTAAATTGCGTTTTTTATGAGCAAATAAAGTTAATCGTAATCGATTTTGGGGTAAAATTCAATTTAATCAAATGGAACCATATTGGTACCGTGGTACCATTTATTAGTACTATTAATAAGGAACTTATTCATACCAGCTAATAAAATGTGCGATAAATACCATCAAAATTACAGCTAAAATAAAATAAGATAATACAATTACGTTGTTCTAATTTAATGCTAAGAAGTTACTAAGGTGGCTTTGGAATACAAAAAATGAACACAAAACATTACAACAATTGTTCGAAATGCTGTCCATTAACGTCAATGCACTTCTGAACTCGCATAGCTTCGAATGCCTGTTGAAGGTAAGCAGTTACTAAGGAGGCTTTGAAAACAGTGAAATTATTCATTCAGATTGTCAAATAAATAGGTATTGGTTTATAAGTGTTTTTATTGTGTATTGGAAAAGTCTTTACATTTGTTGTTATTTTTATTCAAAATGCCCCACATTTATACTAGGGATGAAAAAGTGGACATCATTTATGGGGAATGTAGAAAAAATGCCGTTGCGGCTAGAAACCTTCATGCCAACCGATATCCTGATAGACAATGTCCAGCGAGAGATTATTTTAATCGTCTTGAAAATCAATTCCGAAGAGAGCCTAACCATGATCCCGAAGAAAACGTTATCATTGACGAAGGAACGGAAATTAATGTTTTAGCACGAATAGAAGTTGATAAGACTGTTTCTTTAAGGCAAATTGGGTTTCAATTGGAAATTAGTCACCAAACGGTAAGCCGAATCTTGCACAAACATAATTATAAATCTTTCAAATATCAATTGCACCAGCACCTGTACGAAAATGATTATGAACGTAGGATGGAATATTGCAATTGGATCTTGCAGAATAATGTGCAGCCAAACAATGCTTTTTTGGGGAGGATTTTATTTTCGGACGAGTCTAGGATTATTTAACCAACAAAATACAAGGTATTGGTCACAAGAAAATCAAAATTTATTGAGGGAGGGTAACTTTCAAGTGCGGTTCGGTTTCAATGTTTGGCTTGGAATACTCGGTCGTAGAATCATTGGTCCAATAATATTTGAAAGGATGCTTGACTGCAGATAGATACTTAGGATTTCTGCAAAATTGAATTGAGGGCAGGTTAACTGAATTACTTGTCCATCTACGACAGGGAATGTATTTCCTCCCCATAATTCAAGAATAGTAACTGATTAGCTTCAACAGGCATTCCAAGAAAACGTAATTTCGACAAATGGTCCTGTGCGATGGCCTCCAAGGTCACCTGATTTAACACCTCTTGATTTCTTTGTTTTTGGCCATTTAAAAAACATTGTCTATGCAACCGCCGTTACAACCCGCGAAGACCTCGAGTTGCGAGTAAGACGGGCAATTAATAGTATAAGAAACAGCTATGCGAGTTCAGAAGTGCATTGACGTTAATGAACAGCATTTAGAACAATTGTTGTAATGTTTTGTGTTCATTTTTTGTATTTCAAAGCCACCTTAGTAACTTCTTAGCATTAAATTAGAACAAAGTAATTGTATTATCTTATTTTCTTTAAGCTGTAATTTTGATTGTATTCATCGCACATTTTATTAGCAGGTATGAATAAGTTCCTTATTGATAGTACTAATAAATGGTACCATGGTACCAATATGGTTCCATTTGAAAAAATTGAGTTTCACCCCAAAATCGATTACGATGAACTTTATTTCCTCATAAAAAACGCAATTTAGTATTTTTGACGGGATTTCGATTTTTCTAGCATTAGATGGGTGAATTGGCATATATCGGAACCATCATGGCACACTTAAATAAAAAACTAAAAATTATTATCAAAAATATTGACGTTTGAAATGTCACTTATGTGGTATCATTGGATTCAGAAAAGCATGCAGATTTCAGAAATGTAATAATATACAGGGTGTTCCATTCAAAAATCGAAAGTTGGTATCACTTCCGGCGAAACCGGAAGTGAAAAAAAAATCATTTGTAGGTCAAAAAGTGCCGCTTATTATGTTCATGGGATATCCCAAATTTCAATCAATTATTTTCAAAACTAAAGGAGATACGGGGGGTGTACCATGATCCTGTTACACACGGTATACATTATTATCCTGTATTTTCCTTAGTAATATTCAATTTATGTTCTTATTTTTAATCCAATCGCAAATAAATTAGTATCGTTAGACTCGTAAAAAAATCCTTTTTTCGGAAAGTGCGCGCTTGTCAAAAAATGGTCGCCATTTGGAAAATAATAGTTAGACACAAAAATGTAATTTTGCCAACTTGTATATCGTACTAGTCACTAAAACTTTGCGATTGTAATTCTCTGACATTACCTGAGGTCCTCAGATTATTTTACGTCCGATCATGACCACCTAGATGCAATATTGAAAGTAACTCTAAAAAAAATAAGTAGGGGTAAAAACTTTTTGAAATGTCACATTCTGAGCCAGAATTGTCTCAGAAATCTAAAAATGTTACAATATACAATAAATAAATAAAAATTCAAAACCGGAAGTGACCGGAAACTGAAAATATGCTAAAACTCTCCTCTTCACATACAGTTACCTATACCAAATCTCATTTTGATACACCTAATATTCTAGAAGTTATGACTTGTCCGGTATATATATATATCTATAGAATTTTCTTGGGGTAGGTCCAAAGGAGACATTGTCATTACGACGTATTCCAGTAGATACGAATAACGAAATCGTAGTACAGATCATAATATATAGTCGAGTTTATATTCAGACGGAGATCGGTTCACCATAAGACACCTGTGGCCCAGAAAAATATCCTTCAATTCCCTTTTGCTCCAGAATTTCGTACCGGTATTGATCAGAAGGGTCGTTTGTTTAAATTCACTGCAGTAGGTCTATCTTTTTCTATGGTCCCGGGGAATTTTGTCCATATTTCCTATAACTCACAGTTGGATGCAAGATAAAATTGGTAAAATAATTCCAAATTAAAACAATATGGAATATTTTAAAACATATTAACCCTTATAAACCTATATAAACGGTACATGGTTTTATCTATTATTTTTTAGGGATTACGCGTTTAGCAATCAACGATGAATCTTCACATTACTTTTTGGAAATACCTTAGAAGTGTGAGTCCGACATAACTCAAGTTTTTTTTTCATTTGAAGTTATCTCACATGTTCTTGAGGATTTGATTCAGCAAGGTGTGAACGCTGTTCAACAAGGAACTTCTTGCAAAATGAGTCTACGCAAATGTCATGTTTAATTTCATTTAAAAAATCTACTCAATGTGCGAACTGTTTGTTTTAATAGTCATCAGTACTCTTCTAGTGGAATTACACATTGATCCATAATAAATGTGCTTTAAATTAATAAAATATTTGATATTATATACAGTGTGTTTGGAAAAAGCTGAATTTATTTTGTAACTGGTTTAAACAGATTATTTTATATGGAAAAATTGTAGTTAATCTTAAATTTTAAATTTTTTTAAAACAGTTGTAAAACAATTATTTGATTATATTTTTGGAACATGTATTTAGTACTATCGAAGTACTTAATTTGTATGGATTAGAATGTCATACCATACCAGTTTGTATTTGTTGCAACGAAGTTTTTTTTAATATAATTTTTGTTTTTATAACTGCTTAAATTATTTGCATAGTATCCTTAACTAGATTGGCGCGGTACAGCTCTCTAAAAATTTATAATTAGAAAAATTTGGGAGGACTATATCTATCTGCCGCTAGATAAAAATCGCCAGTGAGTTTTATAAATTATTCACACCCTGTATAGCCCTTCATGGTAAAAACATCTCAACCAAAGTAAAATGAAGTATGCAGGGCCGGTTCGTATCAATGGCTAGTCAGTTGTGGGTTTTTTAATTCTACAACTGTCTCAGGTGTATCAATGGTATTGCAGGTGTGGTGTGTTTATTCATAACACCCTGTATATAGCTAGGTCGTATCATGAATACGAAAGCTTAGTAACCAAACTCTGTGTCCGCTTTCGTCCAAAATGATCTGACTTACTCTCAGGTCGCGCCTAAATAAATTTTACTTGGTTTAATCATATGGAGGATTTTATAATAAAAAAAACCTGTGTAGCATATGGTCGATAAACTTATCAATCAGTCATAATTAATTATTCGAATGATACTTCGTAAATTAAAAATGGAGGGTTATTTTTTTGACACTCGAGGGGGAATTTTTAGTATATAGCTACCCTTCCAACTATAATGAGTATGATCTCTGTGTGATAATTAAGTTAGAAGTCATAAACAATTTAAGTGATTTTTCAAGTAACTTTTTCGATGCATTGCAAAATAAACAAAAATGGTTTAAACTTATATTTTCTGTCCAGAAATCTCATATTCCACTATAAAAGATAGCTGATTTTTCCAAATTTATTTTGCAATAAAAAGTATTTTTATTTTTAAAATGACCCAATACTTTTCGGTTTTTCCAGTTTTTTTGTGATGCAACTTTGGTGCGCTCTATTATCCAAACAAATGAATGAATGAAAAATTGCTTGAAATGTTATTTGTAGGAAATTTTGTACTCCACAACTCTCAATCAACAAAATTTTCACTTATAATCTCCCTAGAGCATGAATTATTGCCGGAAATTTTTTGAGTACATGAATTTTCTTTAATGTGTACGAGACAAATTTCCCGCAATTAATTCAAGCACGTGGGGGATTCGGTAAGAAAATTTTATCCCGGAATTATATTTAAATAGAAAACATTAAGTAAATATTTATTTTGACGTTATTCATAAATAAATAGAAGGCTGTGTGTAATGGGACTTTTGGGGGAGATTTTTTTCTGATTTTCCCCGTTCCCTAGTAAAATAAAATATATAATATCAGATAAACTATTATGTAAAATTAATTGATTTCATACAATTTTCTTACTAGGTTTCAGGGAAATGTTAATATTGACTAAAAATGAAAGTGGATACGTTCGTATTGCGGGAGATATTTTTTTATTTTCCCCGTGCCCTAGTAAAATAAAATTATAATATCAGATACATTTTATATAAAATATTGTTCATAAATTTTCTTACTGGTTTCAGGGAAATGTCAATATTGACTACAAACAAAGGTGATATACAGCAAAAAATATATATACATATATACTTGAATATTTTTCATATGCCCTAGTAAAATAAAATTTATAATATCAGATACATTATTATATTTAAATAATTGATTCCATATAATTTTCTTACTAGGTTTCAGGGAAATGTCAATATTGACTACAAACAAAGGTGATATACAGCAAAAAATATATATACATATATACTTGAATATTTTTCATATTCGTTTAGGATTAATTCTAAGAAAAATTAATATTACCGGTAATAATTAGTTTTTCAAATAATTCAGGAAATCGGGATATTTTATTCTTTATTCTAAATAGAATATTATTTATTCTAAATAGAATATTATTTATTCTAAATAGAATATTTTGTAAAGTTAGCCATGGATTTGACATTCACTACTCCTGTCAATCAATATTTTATTTGTGGCATTATAAGTTCCTCATAACATTGTATACAATCATAAGTTAGTAAAAAAGTGATAATAAAAACAACTTTCAATCGTATGAATTGTGTTCCTTTTGCAAAGAATCACAGCACATTAAAATGTACCATAAAAATGTAAAATATCTAACATACCTAGTGGAAGAATCTGGATTAAATCCTGAGCAAGAAAACTTATTGAAAGAGATTGGCAACATTCTGCGTGATATTGTGTGCCTTCTTTTGGACACAAATCTAATTCTCAAAGAAATAAACTGGTGTCTCAGTATGATTTTTATTTTATGAAACACAGGAATATTGTTTAAAAAAAACACCGGTTCTGTGTTTTATTCACCACTTAGGAAAGAGGAGGTAGAAGTGGAATTTTTGAAGAATTTAAAATTAATTAATGATATAGAATACCTTAATAAATTGTTGTAATATTTCCAACTTATAAAGTAAGTAAATAAAAAATATTGTCAATATTATTTCAATACTATTTTTGTCTAATTATATGATAGCTGTCATGTGCCGGGAAATTTCCACTTATTAATTTTACGTCTACATGCTAATGTGGATGAAAAATTTTCAGAAAATTTGCTGGTTACCATAGTAACAATGTCGAAATAAAGCATCTGATTGGTTGAAAATGACTGGTATCAAATTTTCTAGGATATTAATATGTTTGGAGGTATAATTTGAGGAAACTTCAAAATTCACAGCAGTGTTGGCATAACTTATGTTAAATTATTATAATACTCATTGAAATTGAAATATAGAGTTATTTTATTGTCAACAACAATAAAAATCGCTGACAAGTGAATGTTTGGGGATCAGTTTACCTGTCAAAGTGGCTATTATACAATGCTCAGATACGCTGGGCGCCCAGCTTGTTTGAGCCGCTGACTAAGGGTCTCACCACCGCAATACATGTAGCTGACGATTAATTTTATTATTTAAAAAGTATAAAAATTCAGCTGTGAAAATTTCATACGGTATAAAATGACTGCATACTCATTTTTGACGTAGTTGAGACACGTGACTCACGTATATCCCACCCTCTTCAAAACAGCAGACGATTTATTTTTCGGTTTTAAATTATCTCAAAAATCACCCCATAAATTTTGGCACGGTATGAAATGTTAGTAAATATTTTTTTACAACTTTCACCTATTGTCACCTATTGAATATTAATGAACTTCTTAAACTGAAATTCATTCGGTATAAAATTCCCCGTGAAAATACAACGCTACCTCCTGAACATCCAGTTTTAATCAAAGAAAACCAACTTCCGTACTACGATAATGAATTAAGGAACAAAGCAAAAGAAAGGGATTCTGCTTATGAAAATTTCAAAAATAGGAGTATTCATCTTAGAGACCAAATGTGTGAAAACTTCAAAAATTTGAGGAACCAGTATGTTGACCTTCTTAGACACAAAAAACTGGGTTACTATGAACAACAAATAGATTTAAATAGAAATAACTGTAACCTGATGTGGAAAAACTTGAAAAGTCTGATAAGTCCTAAAAATGACCTTTATTATAAGAAAATAATATTTACTGATGATATTCAACCACGTTAGCTTAGAGATTGCTGAAAATTTCAACCAATATTTTGTCGCAAGTATTCATCAAATTGCTAAAAGTATTGAATATGAAGAAATATGCTCAAGCCAAAACTATTCCCATATCAATCAGTCATTGAGTGAATTCACATTGCTAAGTATGAGCCATCTCCGTAAAATCATATTCTCATGGGACAACAAAATAAGCAAAGTCGAAATTCTCAACAGTAAATTCTTGAAAGAAACTTTCGATTGTTTTGGACATGTGTTGCTAAACCTTGTTAATACTTCTCTAGAAAAAGGTATATTCCCAGATCAGTTTAAAATTAGCACCATTATTCCTATTCCTAAAGTTAATAACTTAATAGATTCTTGTGAATTTAGGCCAATCAACACGTTGCCATCACTTTACTAAGAGCTTAGCCGATATTCCTTTTGTTGGCCAAATGTTTCTTATATTCCCAAATTCTCCAATTTCCGTGCAACTAATTTTCCGTAATTTTTATTATATATACATAATTGTGAAATTAGCAGGATCAATAGAGTTGCCAAAAATGTGCTCAAAGACCACGAAGAGTCATCCAAGTGCTGTACCCTGCACGCCAGGGAAAACCGACATTTCCGAATCCCATTTAGGAAGGAAGATAGCTTCTAAATTCTCAGATCAATAGAAAACCCCAAGATGCAATCGATCTTATGTAGGGTTAATCTGATATCCACTATACACTGGTTGCGCATATTCTGTACCAATAAATAATAAAGTTTCCACTTATTTTTCCCTCTTGGTTATGTTTATATTTGTGAATACTTACGTGCAACTAGAATGTTTCAAAATACATTGAAATCGTTTCACGATAAAATATGGATGGAGTTTCACTTGAAACATGAACAAAAAAAAATATATCCACGATATCCCACAAATGTTCATTACTGGAGGTAAATTAAGTATTAATTTTGCTCGCAACCTTTTTACACGCTTTATATTAGCTTCACTTGTATGTATGTTTGTTTGTAACCGACTCCTTTGGGCGCGATTTTGACCCACTTCCAGACGTCCGAATGATTTGAAAATTTGGCAGGTGTACATAATTCCGGTGACAAAGCATTTAGAAATTTTTGTCTGAAATAAAAAACAAAATGGCGGCTCCAATATGGCGTACGAGTTTTGTGATTATGGTCCGATTCGCTTCAAAATTGGTATCTGAGGGTTTTCGTAGTCGGAAATTATGATTCTTTTGTCAAAACTGGAAAATTCAAGATGGCGGCTCCAAAATGGTGGACGAGTTTTGTGATTATGGTCTGATTGTATTCAAAATTGGTATGTGGGGGTTTTTGGGGTCGAATATTATGATTCTTTTGTAAAATTGAAAAATTCAAGAGGGGCATGGCGGCCGAGTTTTGTGATTATGGTCTGATTCTATTCAAAATGGGTATGTGGGGGTTATTGGGGTCGAATATTATGATTCTTGTGTAAAAATTGGAAAATTCGAGATGGAGGCCGAGTTTAGAGATTAAGATCTGATTATATTAAAAATAGGTATGTGGGGGTTTTTGGAGTCGGAGATTATGATTACCTAATTTGAAAAGATTATTCCATTTTTTAATTTGCAAAAAAATAATAATTATAGTTTAAAAAAAAATAAAAAAACACGCTTTTATAAATAACCCACACTAAAAAGTAGGAAATAAGTAATAGTTTAAAAAAACTAAAAAACACGCTTTTATAGAAAACCAGACTAAAAAAATTGAAAATAAGAAAAAAAAAAATTATTTAAAAAAAGCGTGGGGTGCATGGTATCAATAATTATATAGTACATTACACACCTAGGGCAGTAAAGTAAGAAATGTCTCAGATCACAGGTAATTGTAGGCCGAGGCGATACCATGCACCCCACGCTTTTTTTAAATGAAATAAATTTTTTTCTTATTTTCAATTTTTTCAGTCTGGTTTTCTATAAAAGCGTGTTTTTTAGTTTTTTTAAACTATTATTTATTTTTTGTAATTTTCCGAATTATTGTCGTGATAATCGCCGCTCTTGGATCCTGAACTCGGAAAATTACGAAAAAATGGCTGCAAGGCAAATTAATACCTAATTTACCTACCAAATTTTTGCCATATAGAAACGAATAAGCTCTATCGGCAAATCTCTTCCAAATCCAAGACTTTTTCTTTCTATCTTGTCTAGAAATTAATTATATTTGGAGATTTTCATCTGATGTCTATGGATGACATGATTGACAAACAATATCGAAATAAATGTTACATAAACGAATACAATAGTAGACAATCAATAGAGATTTTTTCGTGACAAAAATACTACCGACTGTGCCATCATACATAACAGGACTCGCAACTGTCATTGCTTAATTTGTCATAAACATGTAAATGCAAAAAATGTTTTTTGTTTTTGTTTTTTGCTTGTAACATGAAAACTAATGAAGCAATATAGATGTTTTCAATGGACAAATTGTAGAGAATCAAAATTCAAAGAAAATGAGCCCAGCACGACTCGATCAGATTATTAGTAACGGAGAAAAACCGCCATTTTTTTACTACATAGTAGTGATTGATAGGTACTTTATGTGTGAAACACTGTTGGATTATCAGTGTTGGCATAATTGCAATTTGATTTTTTTAATGCACTTCATTGCAGCAGACCTGGATGCGTCATAGGTGGTCCGATTTCAATCTTTCTCAAAGATTTTGAGAGTTAAAGTATAGTACTACGAAACGACTATTCTCATTTTGCGTTAAAATGCTGGGAAATAGGTGAGAAATACTTGTATTTCCGAAAACGGGCGAGTGCATGAAAGCGGCTGATGAGTTGGGGGTAGAGCAGCATATTCAAAACGGGCGTACAGCGCTTGTATTACTATACACACGCTTCCCCGCGTCTGCTCCTCCACCCCCACCACTCAGCCGCTTTCAGACAAGCACATAGAAATTTGCGGATTTTCAGTGTGCATCAATAACATCAAAACTGTTCTCTTAACATGCTACAGGTCGCCAGATGGAGAAATAGATCTATTTTTTAGGAATATCGAATCTGTTTTAGAATCTGTTTACAAACCAGAAATTAACTAGCATTATGACTGAAGATTTCAATATTGACTCCTCCAGCAAATCTCGCAACAAAAATAATTTCACTAAACTATGCGATATTATGAAAGGGTTCAATTTACATTCCAAAATCAATTGGCCAACTAGAGTTACGTCACATTCATCCACCCTGATAGACCATTATTTCTCAAACATGCCCCATCCTCTGATATGAGTGCTTGACAATGAAATTTCGATCACAGGTCAATCTTCATCGAATCAGGAGAAAAAAATGAATCTGGGAATGGTAATACTCGTCAGATTCGAAGAAGCTTCAATGAGCACTTCCTCTCATTATTTTTCAATGAACTGAATCGGGAAGTTTTGACCGAACTATATAAAGAAACTAACATAAACAAATTTTTACAAAACATATCTGTCTTACTTTAACGAATACTTTCCACTCAGAAAATTTTATAACCAGACTAAAACTAACAAAAAGTGGGTTACAGATGAAATCAAAATATCAAGTAGCGAATTAAAGAATCTTGAAATCCAGCTACCCGATCTTAACAGAGCAATATAAAGCACAAAAAAAGCAACACGAACTACTTATTAAAAATACAAAGAAATCATACTTCCAAAACAAAATAATCAGCTCCCAAGATACTTGTAAAGCTACATGGGAGTAGTACATGAATTATCTAACCAGAAAAAAACAAAAAAATATAAGTATCCTACAAGATGGTCATATTATTGAAGATCCCACTCAGGTCGCAAATGCTTTAAAAGTTTCTTCGTCAATGCACCAATAAACTAACGGAAAAAATCCAGCTACTCGTAATCAAGAGCTTGCAAAAATCCGAACTATATTTTTGAGGCCATTTTCCGAACTCGAGCTTCTCTCTCTTCTGAAGCGCAAATTGAAAAATAAAAAAATCATCTGGTTTTGATGAAATTCCAGCTTTTTTACAAAAAAAATCCATTGAATATATCATCGAACCCATCACCTTTATGGTTAATCTTTCTTTTCAAACAGGGGAATTTCCACGATCACTGAAGATTGGAAAGATCGTACCATTGTATAAAAAATCGGATAGACAAAACATAGAAAATTATAGACCAGTGACAGTACCCTCAAGTCTGTCAAAGATCTTTGAGATCAGCTTCCTGGACCGCCTCATGAACTTCCTTATAAGAAGAAATTTTGACGAACAGTCAACATGGGTTCCCGTTCAGAAAGATCCACGAATACTGATGCCTTAGCGTATATTGGAAAATTAGTCAAAATGATTGACGCAGGCGAGTGTCCTGCTGGGATTTTTTGCGATCTCAGCAGGGCATTCGACTGTGTTAACCATAGTATACTCCTGTCAAAAATGTATCAGTACGGAATTCGTGGAACTGCCCATAATTGGGTGGCTTCCTTTTTAGAAAATAGACAACAATATGTTAGCCTTACATCCGTGGAGAACGGACACATGACAAAAATCAAATCTGATCATACGAAATGTGTCACAGGGGTACCTCAAGGTTCCGCACTGATTCTTTAGCTATAAACTGTGACACAACTTAGAACATATATGAATATGAACGACTCGCAAGCCGTCTGAAGGAGGAAAATGTATCGAAATAAAAAAAATATGTTTAAGGCATACCGAAATATTTAGCCAACTCCATACTTATGGGACTGGGAAACAACACAATGAAGATCATCTAATAGTAGAGGAGACCGTGGGAGGTCGACCTTCACCGATCTGATAACTCGATCAGACATATTTTGTATCAAATATAATTTATGAACAAATATGCCCATGATAACTTGCCTATCGAAAAGTGTTCATAGCTATTTTTAATTGAATTAATTTTAATCAATTTTCTTTTATCACCTTCACTCTTTTGATAATCGAATTAGTTTCACCTCAACTGATAGTTTTTAACACACAGAATATGCCTAGGTAGGCTTGCCTACTTATTTCTGTGCATGGCTACCTGGCAAGCAGATGTGAACAGGTAAGTCAATATAGGTAACTACACCGATCTGTTAACCAATCGAAATTGATATCATAGGTAAGATAATTTAATTACAAAACCAATCGTATAGGCTTGCCTGCAAAAATCGTACATAAAATATTATTGCCAAGCTATAAAGTTTTAGAATTTTAGCTATTTGATAGGTGCGAGAGAGAAAGTAGAGCGTCCGAGGTCCGTGTGATAGAACAGGACACAACATAGCAGCTGCACGCTACCTGACCGTTGAATGTATCCGAGTGCGCATGCTCGTGTACATGTGAGTGACAGCATTTATTTACACTCGACAGTAATGTTGAACTCTTTAATATGCTTTGTAATAAACGCTTTTAACAACATAAATGTATTAAATTTTATTTTTCTATATTGATGATTTTTTAAATTTATTATACTAAAATTTTAAAAGTAACACTTATTCTTTCCCGCTTTACGGCATTTATTTGATTTTAAATAATAAATAAATTATTCTTTATTTAATTTTAAATAAAAAATATAGATTATTTTATCATTTTTAAATTTTATAATTTAGCTTTAAAATGAAAAAAAAAATTTGTTTTATTTTTTTTATTTATTAATATATTAAATTATTTATTTTTGATTATTTCATAGCTGTAAGTATATATAGTGTGAAATAATACAAGAATTGTGATCGAAATTAGAGTTATAATGAATTAGAGTTCAAAATTACTGTCCAGTGTAAATAAATGCTGTCACTGTCACTCACATGTACACGAGCATGCGCACTCGGATACATTCAACGGTCAGGTGGCGTGCAGCTGCTATGTTGTGTCCTGTTCTATCACACGGACCTCGGACGCTCTACTTTCTCTCTCGCACCTATCAAATAGCTAAAATTCTAAGACTTTATAGCTTGGCAATAATATTTTATGTACGATTTTTTGAAGGCAAGCCTATACGATTGGTTTTGTAATTAAATTATCTTACCTATGATATCAATTTCGATTGGTTAACAGATCGGTGTAGTTACCTATATTGACTTACCTGTTCACATCTGCTTGCCAGGTAGCCATGCACAGAAATAAGTAGGCAAGCCTACCTAGGCATATTCTGAGTGTTAAAAACTATCAGTTGAGATGAAACTCATTCGGTTATGAAAAGAGTGAAGGTGATGAAAGAAAATTGATTAAAATTAATTCAATTAAAAATAGCTATGAACACCTTTCGATAGGCAAGTTATCATAGGCATATTTGTTTATAAATATATTTGATAAAAAATATGTCTCATCGAGTTAAGGTCGATCTCCCACCGGCTCTTAGACTATAAAGGCAGGTTGATACAGCAGACTCGGACCGAGTCCACTGGGATGTTGCGTGCGCATCACTCGGATGTTACTAGTATCGTGCCAACGACTTATCCTAGTGAACTCGGACACCGCAATCCTAGTATTCTCGGTCTGAGTTGAATCGGATGTGGGTCTATTTACTGTGATACAAGTCGACAATCAACATCGCGGAAGCACCGGTTGAAAAAGAGTCCTGTTCGTTTGAAATGCTCAACCTGCTAAAAAAATCATGGAGATTTCGTAATTGTGATGTGATTGATTTTTTATGATCCAGTAGCAAAAATATCCTATTGGTCAAACTCAAACGAACACTAGGCAAATCATCTGTAACTAATTATTTGTAAACTAACAACCTCTTCTAATGACATTTGTACCAATGAACGTTTTTATATTATTAATTTTTTCACCTATAATTCAAATTATTGTTCGAATTAAATAATAAATTGAAATTTTTTCCCAAAGTGACACACTTTCCATTCAAGAAAGTTGCTCTTTCCCTCCACTCCTGTATTGTCGAAGTGAGTCAAGTATTTTTAGATTCCAAATGATTCGATAAATGGTATGCTATGTTTTCCTATTTTTTTCCGAAATGAAAAAAAATCCGGCGCCACTGGTCATTTGGCAGCTATTTGAAAAATGGAAGAGGTCTTCACACCAGTGAAAAATTGGAACCCAGTAATAGCAGCGCTAAAACCCAACTGTTTCAGATGTGGTAGGAGCGGATATTTCCAGATAAATTGCAGGATGAGGTTACCACGTTTGTTCCTACTCACCTACAAGGACCAGTTCATCTAGTGAGTTTTTGCGCTAATACGAAGAAACTAGATTGGCTAATACACCGGGGAGCATTCCGACTGAAAAGAAGCTTCCAGGGTCATCCAAGTTGATAGGATCAGAAGAATGACCGATGATCTGCACATGAGGTAGAAGATGAACCAGTGCCATTTCAATACAACATAGCCCAGGTCGACTAAATAGTACTACATATGTCTCATCTAGAAGACTGTGTCCGAAGGCGTGTAATGAGCATTGCTAGCGAATTGAATGCCATGAAGGAATCGTCAATGTCAATGTTCATCAAATGAAGACTAATGGCCCAGCGCATTAATGAGGAACTGATCCAAACATTGGGGATTTTCTACATTAGAAAGAGAAAGGAACTTATAGACCCTCTTAGAGAAATATTTCGGACAGAGATCAAATTTCAAGGCAATATGGGCACAGTGGGATTCCCTGGTTGCGGAAAATGTACTATTCAAATAGGTATGGGAATCAGCCGATGTGAAGACGTCAATTTCCCAATTGGTTTTGCCCAGGAAGAGGATAGTGAAGGAAGTTCATGAGGAAAAATAGGAGACATTTGGGAAACAATAAGATCTTGTACAAGATCAGGCAGAGGTTCTACTGAATGTAATGTTGAGACGACGTAGAAAGCTGGTGCAGAAGATGGGTAACATGTTCTCGAGATTCGGAGTACCGATGGAGTTGCAGTCCTACAAGAGAAGGAATTTTGAGTGAGTTATACAAAAATTTTTGGGAGCTGATGGGTATCAGCAAAAACCCAGAACTACTGCGCTCCACCACTAGTCGGATGGCATGGTTGAGAGATTCAACCGAACTATGGAAGAATATCTTTCCAAGGTTGTGGAAAATATCAAAAGGACTGGGTAAAGAAGGGGGTCTACGATGACGTGGTTTACAGAATCCAGCGCAGCCCTGATACTAAGATGAAAGTTATTCATCTGGAAAAACTGAAGCTCATCATGGTGAAACAATGACTTTTGATCGTGGCGATCAAAATTAGAAGAGTAGTGTTACAAAAATTAATACACTACCACTGCATGATGTCTGGCGCTTGACCCGTGATGATACAGAATTCCGAGAATTCAAGAATGGACGATTTGAGCGAGATCGAAAAATTAGCGTTAGGGATTTCCGGACTGAGACGAAAGCAGTTGTTGTTCCAGAATAAAAGAAAGGCGGAGAGTTTTTATTCATGGTGAAGTTCAACAGTGACGTGCACGTTATTTTAACAGTGAACTGTGATTGATTTATCCAATTGTCAGAGTACATTATTGTTCTGTGGGTGGGGGATTGTAAATAAACGGACAATAATTGATTCAGTATTTTAATAGCCACTAACCCCAGATTCGTAACATTAATATTAATTTCACTCAATTATCAGATGCAGTTTTCTATTGATCTGAGAATTAAGAATTCCTCGTCAATAATAATGGAAGATAGATACATGGGTGCTTCCTCTTAAAATGACCCAAATTTGGACTTTTAAGAATTTTTTTTCAGGAAAAACGTCTACAGAATTAAATTTGTTCTACCCTACCTTGCCACCTATCATTATATTTCGGAATGAGATAATGTTAGGCTGATTACGAATCCTAAAAGATTCCAGCCAATCTATCCTCTAATTTTATTTTTCGGCTATGCGAAAATGTCGGTTCTACATTTCTAGGGTGCAGTTTACATCACTTAAGATCACATTCACTTAGTCATTTTGCACATTTCAGTGTATCTAACGATTCTACGATTTTCACAATTCTGCGTTAGAACGATATCGGGGTGCTTCCTTGAGAAGGTAAACTTTTTAGAACTGTTTTTTTTTTAGAAAAAAACTGAACAAATAGTAAATAAAGATATTTTCAGCATATTTTTGCTTCCTATAATTTTTCGGGACTCCCCCTAATCATTGAACGCATTTTTGATTTGGTATATACAGGGTGGCCCAACGGACAGGTCGATTTTAGTTTCGTGGGGGACATTTTGTTGTCCTACCTGCAGCACAATCACTTCAACCTTCGATCAGTGGAGAGCCTGCTTACTTAACTACCTCACAGAATTGTAAACTCCGATCAAAATCATTTTCATTCAGTTCTTGTGCTAATTTAATTTTGTAAGGATGAACTCTGTGGAGTTTCAAAATACGCTGATTGCTTGTTTCTGAGACACCGGAAACAACTGCTAGCTGTCTTGTACTCAACATATGGTCAAGCACAACATGGCCCAAAATTGCCACTGTTGTCGCCTCATTTTTAACTGGCGTTTCGATTTTCCGTTTTTATTTGCTACCGTTCCCGATTCTCGGAATTGTGTAACAGTCCTTCCATATTGTTGATTGAACCGTTTTGCAGCCATTTTCGCACATCTATTTTCATAATACAGTTCAATCTATTCAACCCTCTCTGCAACTGTGTTCACCATTGTTTCTTTCTAGTTTAGAATAGTTTAAAAACAAAAAACAATACCACACACGAATGGAAATCACTTGTAGTAATCAACTGAGACACACATGTTCTATCTGTTTGTTCTAGTGTTTTCTAGTATTGTTATCGGACAGAGGAAAACTGAACATTCACAGTATTGTAGAAAACAAATGATAGATTGCAAAAAAATTCAACTGACCAGTAACGTGCAATTTGTAGCTCTTAAATATCACAGGTTTATTTTTAAAAAAATCACAACCGGTTCAACTCAACTTAAATAAATGATAGTTTGAAAAAAGTAAAAAACACGCTTTTTATAAAAAACCGAACTAAAAAATAAATAAATAAATAATAGTTTAAAAAAACGAAAAAACACGCTTTTATAGAAAACCAAACTAAAAAATAGAAATTTTAATAAATTTGAATTAAGAATAGTGTAAAAAAAATTAATAAATATAAATTAATAATAATGTAAATAAGAAAAAAATTTATTTTATTTAAAAAAAAGCGTGGGGTGCTTAATCTGAATCTTAAAAAGCACCCCACGTTTTTTTTAAATAGAATAATTTTTTTTCTTATTTACATTATTATTAATTTATATTTATTAAAAAATTTTACACTATTCTTAATTCAAATTTATTAAAATTTATTTTCAAATTTTTTAGTTTGGTTTTCTATAGAAGCGTGTTTTGTTCGTTTTTTTAAACTATTATTAATTTATTTTTTAGTTCGGTTTTTTATAAAAAGCGTGTTCTTTCAAACTATTATTTATTTTCTACTTTTTAGTTTGGTTTATTTATAAAAGCGTGTTTTTTAATTTCTTTAAACTATTATTTGTTCTAATCTACTATTAATTCCGTGATTACTATTAGTAACTGTAATTATTTTCCAAATCATTAATGTGTACAGCTGTATTGATAGTCAAATCTCGATTTTAGAAGTCATTCACAGATTTTAACGTCGTCAATATATGAGCCGCCATCTTGAATTTTTCACGAAAGAATCATAATATTCGACTCCAAAAACCCCCAAATACCAATTTTGAATAGAATCGGACCATAATCACAAAACTCGTCCACCATTTTGGAGCCGCCATGTGACTGTGCTGCAGGTAGGACAACGAAATGTCCCCCTCGAAACTAAAATCAACCTGTCCGAGCGTTTTTCCACATCTACGATATTATTACCCAAAACCCCCATGTAATGTTTTTGATGGGCCACCCTGTATATATATACAGGGTGTCCCGAAACTATGGTGCCAAATTGAAAAATATTCCCTTCGAAAAATAAATAGGACTTTCCCAATATCTTTTTTCTCAAATGTCGTTCGTTGCAGAGATACAGGGTGTTGAATATGAAAAATTGAAAGTATTTTTTATTCATAACTTCCAGTTTGAAAAATTTGAAGGATGTTTTTGTCAATAAGTGCTTTATTTTGAAAAAAAAACACATTTTCAGTTGCCACCATTAACGAACAAGAAGGTATCATGTCTTTTCTCCCTATTTTTTACACACTGGTAAATCGAAAAATATTCATTTTTGCATCCCTCATTCAATTTTGAATAAAAAATTTATACTTTTTTGAATCCGGAAAAACCAACAGTTTTCAAGATAATTGCTCTTTTATGAATACAAACATACTAGTAATGAAAAAATTGTTCGGCTGAACTGAATTTTACAATTCTAATTACTAGTTCAATTACAACTGGATATTCTACCAAAAAAAATAATGACACTTTCACATGCATTTCTTCACAAAGCTGCTTTCTTGCAACTGGAAATAAAAGACATGTTTTCTCATAACTATCATAGATTCAAAAAAATTCAATCAAATTTGCACAGATGTTTTCCTTCAATGGGTGCTCTATTTTGAAAAAAAATCAGTTGCCACAGTGGCGTACAAAAAGAGTGTCATGACAATTTCTTAAAAATAAAAATAGAAGACTATATAATCTATTTATTGAACAATTTCTTCACCATCCTTTGATCTCATAAGTTGTTCGAAGTGTTCACCATTGTTTTGGTTACAAGCTCTAACCCGTTTGAGGAAACTGAATTTGAGTTTTCTTAGAACATTTTCATTTAGCTGCACCCTTTCCATATTTTCCTGAATTCTCTCTAGCAACTGCTCTATTGTGTGTATGGGTCTTGAATAAACTTTCTGTTTTAATTCTCCCCAAACATAAAAATCAAGCGGATTTAAGTCGGGACTTCGGGGAGGCCAACTAAGAGGTGCATCTCTGCCGCGACCAATCCACCTATTAATGAAATGAAGATGTAGCCATTCCCTCACTGGCAGTGGGTAGTGGGGATGTGCACCATCATGCATAAACCATAATTGTTATCGATCTTGTGAATTTATATTTTCCAAGAATTCTGGAATGTCTATTTAGTGCTCCTTCGATTTCAAAGAATCCCAATAGGTTATCGGCTACTACTCCACACCAAATATTTATTTTAAATGAATATTGGAAATGGTGTTCTATAGTTTCATGTGGATTCTCTTCTGCATACCCATGTGCGTTTCGCTGATTGAAAATACCTTTCCTGGTAAATTATGTTTCACCCGTGGAACAATATTTTGTTAATGACTCTAGCATCATTTTAATATTTCTCAATAACCCAATTACAGAACTCTAATCTTTTTCGGTGATCACCAGCACGAAGTTCTTTCACTTTGACCAAATGAAATGGATGAAGTTGCTGTTCCTTACATATCCTGTGAACACATGATTTGGATAAATTTTTTGCCAAACCAATTCTTTGAACACTCTTGATATACATTTTCGAGAACCCTTTCTTCTGCCCGTACATTTCTGGCTGACCTTGGTCTTCCTGTCGATATCATATTGGTCGTGAAAGACCCATTTTCATTCAACCTTCGATGTAAGGAACTGAATATGCTTTTACTAGGTTGTCGCCTATGTGGATATAATTCTTGATATTTTCTCCAGGAAGCCCTTGAATTTCCAAGACACATACCATAAACAAAATGCATATCTGCAAGCTAACTAAAGGAAAAATTTTGCATTCTGGAACAAGTTTTTCTGAGGAACTGTATTTATTACTCTCCAAAAAAACACTAAATTTTGTCCATCTTCGATGACAAGTAGGTACCTACTTGATTCAAATCATTTTTCATAAAATATCACTGCAATGACAGATGCCAACTTGATTATCGTATATAATCATCTGAATCACCTCATTGGGATAGGAGTGCATTGCAAAATGTAATTAAAATAAATAATGATGTAAACTAGTTCAATTATCTACTTCACTTGGATATCATTTTGGAATATTTTTCTGTATATCAAATGGTTTTGTTGTGCTTTTATCTTTTCAATTGGGTCCTTTCAATAACCACTTAGAGAATAAGTTTGACAGAATCTTCTTATTACACATTTCCATAGAAGAAATGTTTACATTTACATTATTCCAATATTATGGCGAATGAGTTGGAAAAAAATGCACCTCAAAAGTGCATTTCTGATTGAAATAATTGGGTGGGAGTTCAATGCATTTTTTTTTATAAATAATAATACAATACCTATGTATTTATAATCAAAATTTATTTTTGAAAGAGTCATACACTTTTTATCAAAAATGTATCATTCTCGTGTGATGTGATGTCACAGTGACAACTGATTTCTTTTCAAAATAGAGCACCCATTGAAGGAAAGCATACCTTCAAATTTAATACCACTATTAGGATTGTAAAATTCACTTCAGCCAAACAATTTTTTCATTACTAGTATGTTTGTATTCATAAAAGCGCAATTATCTTCAAAAACGGTTGGTTTTTCCGGATTCAAACAAGTATACATTTTTTACTCAAAATTGAACGAGGAATGCGAAAAATGAATAAAAATAATATTTATTTCTTTGGTTGAAAAGGGCATATGCAAAGAAATGGTCAAATTCATGTTAAGAATGAAGTTCATGGGTATAAATATAAATAAAAAGTACACATATATATATATATATATATAAAAGTTCAAATCATAAACTTCACAGAACATGTCAATATAAAAAGATAGTTATAATTAAATTTAAAATATTCATCACCAGAAACCATGGTAAATCAAAATAGGGAACCTAGAAGTGAACAGTTAACTGAGTTTGTTGAAGCTAGTGATCTCAAGTTAATTGATCAGTGAATTCTTGATGGTGTTACAGACCCTTTGAAGTAAATTTTTTTTCAGCTGAGCTTGAAAACATGAATGTTTAGAGAATTTTTGATAGTTATGGAAGGATGTTGTAGAGCTTACACCCATTATACTCTACACCTTTTTCATACATAGAGGTTCTATGAGCAATCGGAAAGACCAGATCTCTGGATAGAGATAATTTTTCTGATTTCACCAGTGGCGTAAAAAATAAGGGAGAAAAGGGACCATGATACCCTTCTTGTACGCCCTAGTGACAACTGAAAATGTGTTTTTTTGTCAAAATAAAGCACTTATTGAACAAAAACATTTCTTCAAATATAAATGAAACATTTTCAAAACTGTGGAAGTTATGAATAAAAAATACTTTCAATTTTTCATATTCAACACCTTCTGTATCTCTGCAACGAATGACATTTGAGAAAAAAAATATTAGGAAAGTCCTATTTATTTCTCGAAGGGAATCTTCCATCCACCATAGGTTCGGGACACCCTATATATATATATATATATATATATATATATATATATATATACAGTGCCTTCATTTCAAAACTTCCCACCCCTATTATTTCTTTTAGCAGGGAAAATTTCCTGTAGGGAAAAAACACGTAAATGGAGATATGGAGGGGGAAGTTTAAAACCAGTGCCAGTTGTATTTTAGGTTGAATCCCCCCCCCACTTAATAATTTTAAATGGCACCCCCACACTTGTATAAAGATCTTAAAAATCCTCACTCAACCCCGTTTAGAAAACTGAAATTGGTTGATCCGTTCTCGTAAAATAGGGCAAAAAGAAAATAAATGATAACAAAATGCAAAATAAATTAATGAATTTATGAAACCGCTACCACTGACTCAATAATGTATGTTTCTTTTTTACACAGAGTTTTTTGCGTTAGCTGAAAGTGAGATAAGGGCAGTTTCTGTTTGGCTTCAGTTAAAATTAAATGGTGAAAACACGTATCAGACTTAGTTATTCCTGATTTTAAACTGTTTGTCAAGTGGTGTCAGTTGCACTGACAGTAATACAAATCGTAATGGTGTACACTTTACAAGAAAGAACTGAAATTATTTTATTTATGGTGCTGAAAATAGGTGTGCTCGTATGACAGCCTGGGTTTTTAATGAAATTCATGCAGGCCAAAATGTGAGTCATCGATATGTTCTAGACCTTGTTCAAAAATTGAAGAGACCGGTTCTGTGTGCAACAAAGCAGTAAAGCAGCCGAGAGTTCTGACTGAAGCGCACAGATTGAGATTTTAGGCCAATTCGCCATTGAGCCGACTCACGTCAATTTCGAAAGTCGCCAAGTTAGTAAATATTTCAGTTGGTTCTATACACAAAGTTTTAAAACTAAACAAGTTCTTTCCTTACAAAATGAGTATTCATCAGCAACTCAGTGAGGATGACTATGATAGGAGAATTGAATTTTGTGAACTAATGACTGCGAGAATTCAAAATGACCCGAATTTAATAAAAAATATTTGTTCAGTGATGAATCAACTTTTTTTCTTAATGGCTTTGTAAATAAGCATAACTGTAGATACTGGGATAATAAAAATCCACACTTGTTTCGAGAGGATCATACGCAATATCCACAAAAAATAAACGTCTGGGCTGGAATTCTGGGAAACGAAATAATTGGCCCTATTTTTATTGAAGAAAATTTAACGGGTCAATTGTATTTACACTTATTGGAAAATGTAATCGATCCACTCATAACAGAGTCCTTGGAAAGCCAAGTTGATGAAGGAGACAACCCGCTCTTGGATGAACAAAATTTACATTTTCAACAGGACGGCGCACCGCCACACTACGCATTGCATGTCCGACAGTGGCTCGATCAACGGTATCCTGACAAATGGATTGGCAGAAGAGGCGCTCTAGAATGGCCGGCGAGATCTCCGGATTTGACGCCATTGGATTTCTTTCTCTGGGGTTATTTGAAGACAATGGTATACAAACTCCCCTGAGGACATTCAGGATCTAAGACACAGGATTACTGCCACATGCAGACAAATTACTAACGAAACATTTACAAGCGTCCGACAGGAATTCGAGAATAGATTGTACTTTGTAGCTACCAATGGTGCACATTTTGAACACCTAATAAAGTAAGGTACATTTATTTCATTGCAATAGCTATTATTTTATTTTTTATTATAATTCATTTTCGTTTTGCCCTTTTTACGAGAACGGATCAACCAATTTCAGTTTTCTGAACGGGGTTGAGTGTGGATTTTTAAGATCTTTAAAATGATGTGTTACAAGATAGGGGGTGCCATTTAAAATTATTAAGTGGGGTAGCTGGGGGTAGCTGGGGGTAAGGGGGTTAAACCTAAAATACCACTGACACTGGTTTTAAACTTCCCCTCGATATCTAAATTGACGTGTTTTTTGCCTACGGCAAATTCTCCCTGCTAAAAGAAGTAATAGGGGTGGGAAGTTTTGAAATGAAGGCACTGTATATATATATATATATATATATATATATATATATATATATATATGAATGAATGAATGAATGAATAACATAGTAACAGAAAAAAATAACATATTCTATTGTTATAGCGATGTAGGTACACTGAATAAACAAGGGAGGTTGAGTACCCGTCTAAGTTCATCAAAGAACTTGTCTTCGGGTATAATTAGTTTATAGTTTATATTTGATCTGAAATAAGTTTGTATTTGATCTAAAAAAAAATGTTTTGACTAATTAATCACTTTCATGAAAGTTACCAGTTCAATTTTCAGTTATAGCACTTATAACTAGATTAAGATATACATATTAAGATATCCTTAAAGGTTAAAGACCTGGATGAAGAAAAGTACGTATTCTTTGCTAATAAATATATGCAGATATACACATACATAAACGTATATACACATACATATATACAGCCTTATGCATACATACACACTCATACAGCCTACACATCATACACACACATATGCAACCACTAAAAATAGATTTATATTGTACAAAAATAGTAAGCTTAAAAGTTAATTAAAGATTAAAAATGGATCAATTACATTGGCGAAATACTTTCGATCATTTGAAAAAATCCATTCCTTTAATTTGTTTTTGAAAAGTCGAGCTGAATTTAATTTTTTCATGATGTTCGGTAAATTGTTCCATAGTTTCGATCCGATATAGCAGAAGCTTCTCTGTCCATGTGCTTTATGGGTAACGGGGGCATACAAAGCGGTTTGTATGTTAAGTCTCGTACAGTAAGCATGTGGTATATTATAAGTGTACTGTCTGTTTGAGTATAGGAAGCAGAGAGCTTTTAAACAAAAAAAGTTGTTGAATGTCCATTACTTTTGAATTCATGAATAATTGATCTGAGGAGAATCTGCGATATATATATATATATATATATATATATATATATATAATGTGAAATGCACAAAATTCTAGATGCAACATCTATAATTTGCGGAGTGAAACTCAACATAGTGCTGTGGAGTCCGAAGGGAGGAAATTTCGTGCATATATATATATATGTATATATATATATATATATATATTTGTGTGTGTGTGTGTGTGTGGGAAGTATTTGCTGACTATTTAGGTACAAAACTAGGGATATTGGGGTCAGCAGCAATGAAAATTAAACTCTTTAAGTATCCAAGCTTTCGGAAATGTTTATTTCCATCATCAGGGAGAAACAATTATATAATTGCGAGATTCATTCCTAACCTGTCAGTTTCACTTGTCTCAACTCATAGAGTACACATTTATATTTATAAATTTCAAACAACGCTAATGTGGTTGTAGTAACTTTGAACTGAGTTTTATTCCTTGATCTACGTTTTTAACTTTTGTGTCACTATGAATATGTTTAACATCATTGAAACCAACCTCAACAAAGTTTCTCCCTGATGATGGAAATTAATATTTCCGAAAGCTTGGTTAAACCGTAAAGAGTTTACTTTTTCATTGCTGGTTACCCCAATATCCCTAGTTGTGTATAAATATATAATATATATATATATATATATATATATAAATATTCTAAAGAAATAAAACGACATATTTGTGGTATGTGGCCAAAGTTAGGAAGCATAAATAAATGTATATCTGGAAAAAAATTATGAAATATATGATTTTTTTATTTTCCCATGAAATAACGAAGTTGGTGTACCAACTCAAGTTAAGCTAGTAAAGTCTTGTTTTCTACCTGATGGCAAACAACAAAACTTCCAAATGGGGAGTAAAAATGGATGTTTTTTTTTATTGTGTTCAAGTGGTCGTGTCGAGTTATTATCCAGTAATAAATACTTTTGCTGAACCTAAATAATTTATAAGAATTAAAAAGGTAAAATATTGAGAATAAGAACTTTTGTGTTTATTTTCATCACAAAAACAAGGCAGTGAATGGAAAACTATATGTAAGGGTGGGGAGCAATCAACTAATAGTTAAGTAGGTAAATGTTTTCAACAGATTTTATTTTATTCTTGAAGATACTCTAGTCTGCTCAATACAAATCCGAAATTCAGAGTCCAATCTTGAGAATACAACTACTGAACGTTAAATAATGATGATTCCGAGAAGCTCATACTGAAAAGCTTTCCTTCCATAAATACTTTCTCATCTTTAAAGTTTCATTTTAGTTAATTCTTTAATTAAAGTGTGAGAGTTCATATTCAAATGACAAAAGTGCCTTCCTTATGATTCAAATAATATGAGGGTACTTTTGAACTAGCAGTTCGAAATATGTAAGGCATTTCCTATTCTTGAACTATTTCGAAAACTGGGTAAAAACCTTGATAGGAAACCTTTACTCAAGCAATTATCTGTGAAAATTATTTCTTATTCTATTAACTTATGACACATAAATTACAATCCAATTTTAGCAAAACAGACATCCTGAATTACTTCATTCACTGCCTTAAAAAAATAACAAGGTTTGGTACTCTACAGACACTGAATGCATTTTGCAAAATAAAAGAAATTTGATAAATACTAATCAAATCAAGAACACAACATTGTTGATACAAATACCTGTTTCATTTTACCTTCGTATTCATCTTTGACTGATTTAGAATGATACTCGTGCAAAGCAGACATCAAAATATTCCTTTCCTCTCCATTGAGCCTCAAAATCAGTTCTTGGGCTTGTAATTTTGACAAACCCTGTGTTGTACTGGTAGTTTCTGCATGACCCGCAGTGCCTGATACCACTGAACTCGAACTGAACTTACAACTATTATTTACATTCAAATAACTTTTACATTTGACCGAATTTGTCAATTTACTCTTTGAAGGATGCAATATTGATAATGAGCTTTTGAATAGTTTAGGTATATCTTTAGTTCTCACTATTTTTATTGCCATTATATCTTTCCAACTAAAACTTATTTATCATTTTAAAAACCATCACGTATATTGAGGTTAAAAATAGCGAATACGCTCAACCTCTTACTCAAATTTTTGAGAGGAACTGACGAATAGTGACTAGTGACGAAAGACGAACTGACATCTCGAGTTCAAGTAGGATATGTGAGCACAGAATTGTGACAGAATAGTTACTATTCTGTGATGTCATGTCACATCACTAGCCATCGGACTGGAAGATCGCTTGTCATTAGCTGAATCGGGACAGTTTTTCCGGTTACTGTTGTCGGTTATCTCTTCTCTCTCTTTCTCTTCCAATATCTTGGCCTTTTCCCATCAGAAAGTTGGCCATGTCCGAGGACCTCATGGGTTTAAACCCCACTTGCCCCCCTTCGTAGGGCACCCTGGAAATCTCACTCGAATTGATACCACGAATGCCCGAATTTTTCACATAAAATGTTATTTGCGATGCACGCTATCGGCAGTCTGACTTTTACAGTATCCTCTGATAGTACAATTAAATACCCCTTCTTCCGACAATTCCGTTGTCATCATAGACAAATTAGTTTATCTATGCATCCAGCCTGGTTACTGGCGTAGAGAAGAAGGAACCTGTTATCTTCACAAACATTTATTTAACTACACATAAATACTTTTATTTTTGCAATGCACGTTTATAAACGGCAGGACATACACTTTTAACATTTACTTGACTCCTAACCTAAGAACGCCAACAGTCCTCGACCGTGGTTAGGAGGCGAATCCTGTTGTCGGTTATCACCTCAGATCAATAAGTTATTTATTGATCTGAGGTTATCACCATTTTCCATCAATCCTCATAAATAAATATGGACAGATGGGAATTGAAATATACGTATACAAAAAGTTACAATATATCTGCAAAATTAATGTTTTCATATTAAACAACTCCACTGTATTTGCATAAGTAAGTAGTGTTCTGAAACAATTAAATTCAGTTCAAAGTTCAACATTATTAACCACATGATTGAATTCGAGCTGAAATAATGTAATTATTTCATAAAATCATATTTTTATTGAACCCAAAGAATACAAAAATATACCAAAAATTCCATTACCAGGGAATTTCTGTAATAACAATGAGAACTGAAATATCTGAATTGGTGACCGCCCAGTGGATGTAAGGATGTGAAATTAATGTCTTTGATCACACTGCAGTGACCAATAAATAGATTGGGTTGGATTCGAACAGGAGTGGGGCTTGGGTTTGTATTCCCATCCTACATTTTGTATTTTTTGTTTTAAGTTCTTATTTTATGTCTTGGTATTCGATAATTCCCGTGAATTTGGATCGTGATTCTTGAAACAATAGGGGTCAGTGGTGCATGCTATATTTATATTGTTTATTTTTTCTCTGGAACGGTGCCATATCTCTACTAGTTCGGTGCATTCAGGGTTGAGGGAGTGCCTGGCGTGTTGAGCAACATTGTGACTTGAGGTGCAGATGGGCGTCTCGTTGACCATGACTAAAATGATGATTCTGTTACAGGCTTTGACAACATGCCTATAAATGATATGACTCCTTCTAGAAATACTTTTTAAATGTCCCTTTCAGGTTCGTTGATTTGTCTAATCTGTCTTCAATTCACCTAACTCATAAGTCTCGTCCTTCTCAGTCTGAGAAACGAAGTCAGAGCTGTTTTTTGGCGCCCATGTATTCAAAACTTATTCTTCCTGTGATTCAAATACATCCATTATGGCATTGAAACGATGACGTCATATATAAAACGATTCAAAACGTATTCATAGAGGTGTTTTCTAGCGTAAAAACGTATTCAATCTTGAATTTGAATACGATTATACGTTATTATCACGAACCGCAAGAATGCATAATTTCGAATACGATTCAATAATCAAACCTAAACTAAGAAATTTTCTGTTAGAAAGTCGGTAGACAATAAAACTCTCCCGATTATTAGTGGAAAGTGGAATGTCCCACTATCAAGATTCATTCAAGC
The DNA here is from genome assembly GCA_018342105.1 of Gonioctena quinquepunctata. Taxonomy (NCBI): domain Eukaryota; kingdom Metazoa; phylum Arthropoda; class Insecta; order Coleoptera; family Chrysomelidae; genus Gonioctena; species Gonioctena quinquepunctata. The sequence continues at coordinate 106,909 of JAFIRS010003569.1, forward strand.
TATTATTATAAATTATGACAATCACCAAACAACGAATTATGTTTCGAAACTAAATTCGACATGGTTTCAAAACTCTATGAATACGTTTTGAATCGTTTCATATATGACGTCATCGTTTCAACGCCAGAATGGATGTTATTGAATCATAGGACGAATACGTTTTGAATACATGTGCGCCAAAAAACAGCTCAAGTCGAATTCTGTTTCAAAACATAATTCGTTGTTTTGTGATTGTCATTATTCATTATAATACCCCAAATAAATCTTGGTAGTGGGACATTCCACTTTCCACTAATAATCGTAGTTTTATATTCTATCGACTTTCCAACAGAAAATTTCTTAGTTAAGGTTTGATTATTGAATCGTATGCGAAATTATGCATTCTTGCGGTTCGTGATAATAAAGTATCCACAACTCTTGCAATAAATTGTGAAATCTATCTTTCCGACTGGCTCCGAATTATTTTTCCTTGATTGGATAAACTGAATAAAATACACAGAGAGGAAGGATAGACAAGACGGGCAGAATTAGAAGAGATAGGATTCCACCTCACTTTAGACACAGATTATAGACTCGGAGCACCTTTGTAAGTGGCGCCGTGATGGAATAGGGCGAATTCGTCCGTATAGTGTAATTTATCATTTGCCTCTTTGATAAATAGGGTTTTTTTCAAAGTTCGACAGTTTAAATTTTTTTGTTACAAACGTGAAAACTGCGGATGCGTTGGGATTTGGCGTGTATGAACTTCAAATTAAATTAAGTACCAGTTTCGGAAATTGCGCTAGTAATGAATTAAAAGCAGATTGAGACGAGTTCGCATAAGGCTGCATTAAAGGGCTGAACACACGCACTGCGAACATGTGATTCGCCTGTCATCATAGTGTTTACATGTAATTTATTGTCAAGTTGAAAAGTGTCTCATATTCCAGATGGAGCAAGTGCTTGCAACTGGGTTTTTACGCTTTACAAGCCACATTGTTTCTTCCGAATCAGTCTGTAAAAAAAGGAACAGCATTAGTGAGTTCATGTGTCAGGTGGGGGAGGTAAAAAAATATTCCAACATACATGCGAAAGTGATTAACTAAGTAACAGCGACAACAAATTAGTACTCTGTCGAATTAGAGGTGAATAAATACTTTCACAAACAATTGATAACATTCAATAAAAACATGTCTAATGTTGCAGTACATTACACGAATAACAAAAAATTAAAGAAATATGAATAAATATGAAGGAAATCATTTTTGAAATTAATTTTATTATTATATTTTCAATTATTTTATATTTGAATGAAAATTTTATTTTATATTTTAAATTTCGGAAAATGTATTTAAAAATTAAGTTAAATATTTAATTAATATTGAAAATATATTTTCTACATACATATATTTTCACATTTGTTTTGCTATTGTTCGTTTACTATCAGAATTTAACTAAAATAATAATTTTGAATGTGTATTACATGAATATAAATTTTTCATTTGTTTCATTCAGATTTTTTCAGATTACTAAGATTATTAGTATAATTTTTTTTATTGTTTATATCAATATGAAAATTGATCAGAAATATCTATTATAAAACTTGAAAAATTGTCAATTGACCTTTTCTCGTTTCGTAGATTTATTGAAACAAAGATGTTACATGAACTTCCTGCACATGCAGAGCAAATAGCGACTGTAAACACATTTACGCAGAATTTTCATACTTGAACGCTCACCGAGGGACGTCCAAACATTTGATTGGAGATTATTTGCGGCCAAACCGTTTATTGTACACGCGCACTTTCTACACTTTTACCCGCCAAATTACAATGCAAACGTCGTTTCGACGTTTGCGACAGATAAATTTAAACTATCGAACTTCAAACTATCAAAGCGGTACATGCAGATAAGTGACACTATACGGACGAATTCGCCCGATTCCGCCACTGCGGCGCTGCAGATTAAACTTTTCTCCCCTGCCCCAAGTCCATACACACAGATAGGAAGCTCCGTCCCTTTCCTTTGATGTTTGGTTTACCGCTTCATTGACCTCGGATCTTTAACTCGAGATAGGCACAGTTGCCAGTTCTTAATTAGGACAATACCTCCAACATTAGTGGTAAGGTCTAAAACATTAATAAAAAATGAATTAACTCTCTTTCGAAATCGCGAATGCTTGAGTTTTGTTAAGTGGAATAATATAATTTATTCCTTGAATTTCCTGGTTGATTTTGATGTTTTGTGAAGTTGGCAATTCTGTGACATAACAAACGTCATCATTCAAAATGGAGGTATTGCCGTAACCCCTTCAGTTGTATATTTGAAATTACCTTGATGTATGGAAAGAAGGGCATCATTATTCCGACAGTTCTCCCGGCACATTTAAGTTGAGATAGGATTCCATCTCTGTTTAATTTTGTTCGTCTTATCTACCGTTCTCCTCCGTGTATTTCTACTTTAGATGCATCTACTTTTTTTCAGCCTTAACCACTGCTGTTGGCAGTGCTGGCGCAATTCCCAATTGATACATAATTTGGCAAGCGTGTGTTTAGCACAATAGCAAAGAGTAGAACAATAATCTTTGACAATAGCTGGCCACAATCACAGAACTATATGGGTTACAATTGGCCACAATTATTATATACACAATGAAAGGATGGCTTATTTCCTATCTTCGTACATTGGCCAAATTTCAGCTGCACATGCACATAATTCTTTAGGCAGTGTTTTTATTTGAGATCATGCCTGGAAGTCGTAGTTTCTTGTAAGAACCATCAACAAGCTCTCAAAAACTTCACCCAAATTTTCAACTCATAAAAATATCGAGACAACTCATCAATTCCTATTTATTATAATGGGCCCAAAGTTTCCACAAATATTCTCAATAAATGAAACAACGAAGTGCCCTATCACGAAATGACGTTTAAAACGCGCTTAGCATCAGTTCAATTTATTGGTTATCCACAGAAAACGTGGGCATCTAGAGTTCTAAAAATTCAATAGAGTTAATTAACACACTAACCAGAAACATCCAAAAAAATTAACAGGTTCAAGTTAAAACAACCAAGATAAAAGGTTTCAACAATCGTGAAAAATAGATTGGGTCTTATGGCGAACCGTTGTGGTGCCGCGGTGACGTCACCCTGCTGGCGGAGAGCGGGGGGAAGGCAGACTCGGCTATCCATTCTGCTGTATAATCATTGAGCTGGCCATACATACAGAGATTGATCCGCTGGTTTGGAACGGCGTGGTTAAAACTCGCAGATTCATCTTTTAGTTAGAGGATATAGTGGACTTGTCTGTCAGTCCAGGACCGCCGGGGAAAACTGCTGCCGTCAACTAACATGCGGTTTTTATTATGCGCAGCACGTGGACAGTTTTGGAGTATCTTGTTTTGTAAGGTCCTCTCTCACTAAACTCAATAACAGGTCGTATGTCTGTACATCCAACCTCAAATAAAAGTCGGTTATAGTGGATGCGTTTTATGACGAATCGATGTTCGAACGAATACGTCAGAACTCGTGCGAATGAATCAAACACATAATAAATTTATTATTGCGGTTCTAGTGCTTGCGTATCGTTCGTCAGATTTCGAACGAATTCGACAGAAGACAAAATCGTTCAAACAAGTTTGATTTTTCATGCGAATTGTTGCGATAAAATACATGATGGATGCCGAAAAACTTAGTTTAGTTTTTGAAAAGATACTTTTATGGAATATGAAGCAAAATAACTATCATAATAGGGATATAGGGAATAAATCCTTTTTGCGTTTGTTTCTTTTGTTGACTTTGTTTTAAAAGTGATACTGTGTTGAAATTAAAGTACAATCTTACCTCAATGTTAATGCCAGTCTTTCTTTAGCAGAAATTCATTCACAAATTTGTTATTGCTTTGCAATACTTTATTCTTTGATTCCTTCTAGAATGTAATGAAATGTTTCTGGTAACATTCTGAAGTACTCGAAAAATTTATTTGGTTGCTTCAACAGGTCTTGAAATAACGTTTGGTATTCCCCCTTAATTGGTCTTGAAGAAAATATCCTATTCACATGCTCCATTTTGCCTATCATGAGGAGGATTTTTAATGAAGGGCTTTCTAGAAATTGGCACCCGTATGCTAAATTCTCATTGTCATCCATCTTTAGATATCTTGACAAAACAGAATTTGCATGCACTATAACCACCGATATCTGAAGAACAATTCTGATGTGTTCGTCAGAGCGAGAATTCGCCAGAATCCGCATCCACTATAACCGTAGCCTTAATAGTGGAATATGACTAAATTGTTGTTTCTCAAGAAAATAACTTTTAACCCGTTTAGAGCGCCGCTTTCTCACACCAGTATTTGCCATCATCTGCATATAAATCATTGCACACGCGAGTCTGCTTTTTTCTGGCTGAGGATTTTTATGTCACTTTACTGCACAAAGCTTTCGTCAAGTAGAAATTCCACAGATACGGTTAGATCCCCGGGTCAATCTCCAGTTTTGCGGACACTAACACGCGGTATTGCCTGTGGCGGATCATTCTGTAAGATTTAACCTCGAATTTTTATTCTGCGTTAGTGGATGACAAAGGTTTCAATACACGGCCGACTTATCCGTGGCGGTTGAAACCAGCGGGTCAACCTCTGTGTGTATGACCGACTTCCGTCTCCGACGTCGTAGCGAGTAGACGTATGATCGGTGCTACTCGCAAGGAAGATATGAAAATGCCACGTGGGAGAATTGTTTCGAGTAAGACGCCTGTATTCACCCGACGACGCCCCTCCTACAAGTTACGTACTACGTCACATAGTAGCGGGAGTACTGGATAATAGCGTCGATATAAGAAGCTCATATTCAAGAACCTATATTTTCCAGATCCATAATGGTAAACCATGTCCTTATTCATATCAATTAACCTATGAAAGAGCAACCCTGTGTTTAGAAAAACATTTTAGAGCTGTCAGCTGTAGGTCCGAGATCAATTCAAACATAAAAAGAATTGGGTGGAGCTTCCTATCTGTATATTTATTATCGCTGGCACTAGATCAGAATAATAATAACGTGCGTATAAGCGATCACGTGTGCCACGGTCTATGGAGGCCATCAGCAAAGAGAGTAACGTTATCTGAGTAGAAGAGTCTATTCCAAAGAGAGTGAACGTTATCTGTGCAGGAGAGTCTATTCCAGAGAGAGTATTTTTTTTTTCTTTTAATGTTCTGGTTCCCACGAAAAGGGATATCCTGTAATGTTCAGAGAACATCGTGGGAACCAAGGGAAAGAAGGTAGGAGTTGGTGTTCTTCTTAAATTTCTGGAGGTTGTATGCCTCGGGGAACACCTCCCTAGGCAATGAGTTCCAAAGCCTCGCTGTTCGTTGGATGAACGAGTCTTTGGAAAGTGATGTTCTGCAGGTCTCCAAAGTGACCACGGAGGGGTGTGATGACTGAACTTGACGGGTTAGTCTCGAAGAGACTGCCAAAGCAGGAACGATTGTTGATATTTCAGAAGAGCATCGCCCATGAAAATATCTATAAAATAGAGACAAATCGCCAACTTTTCTACGGTGTTCCAGACAAGTGAGCGAGTTTGTAAGCGAGGCATCACCGACGAGACGAATTGCCCTTTTTTGGACAGAATCCAATAGCCTCAGGATATGTTTAGGTGCCGCGCTCCAAATATGGGAACAGTATTCCAGGACAGGTCGGATCTGTGCCTTATAGATCATAAGCAGCTGAGTGGGGGTGAAATAGCTCTTGGCACGAAACAAAAAACCAAATTTTTGGGATGCACTTTTGGCAATGGACCTCACGTGATTTTCCCAGGAAAGGTTATTGCTGATAGTAATACCAAGCATCGATATGGATGACTTCAGTGGTATGGTTACTCCTGAGAAAGTTATGTTAGGCACAGTGAGATCGGCTTTTTTAGAGAAAAGACATGCTTGTGTTTTGTTTGCATTGAATTCTACCAAGTTATTAGATCCCCACTCGAGAATTGTTGCTAAGTCCATATTTATATTATTAACATTTCTGGTTTCACGGGCTGATATAGGGGCCCTGGAAGAGAAAGCGGTATGGAGGGTACTATCATCGGCAAAGCTGTGTACTGGACATGAAGTTGCTTTCAACAGGTCGTTGATGTGAAGTAGAAATAGTGTTGGTGCGAGAATAGATCCTTGCGGAACACCAGCATTTATGAGTAGAGTGTCAGATGAAACTCCATCGACCACTACATGGAGAGACCTGTTTGAGAGAAAACTAGCAAGCAGATAACACAGCTGAGGGGGCAAGCCATAAGACGGAAGCTTGGCGAGGAGTCCCTGGTGCCAAACTCGATCGAACGCCTTGGAGATATCTAATGCCACAGCTAAAGTTTCTCCATACTTTTCAATAGATAGCTGCCATATATGTGAGACGTAAGCGAGCAGGTCACCAGTTGATCTCTGATGGCGGAAGCCATATTGCCTATCGTTGACAATTCCTGAGTCTTCCAGATATTTCATGAGCTCGATGTTGATGGCTTTTTCCATGACCTTTGAAATAATAGATAGCAGTGCGATAGGTCTGTAGTTGCTAGGTAGGGCCTTTTTTAGGGACTGGCTGTACTCTTGCAATTTTCCAATTGGACGGAAATACCCCCAAATTGTAAGAGTGGTTGAACAACTTGCAAAGAACAGGTGTTAGTTCTGAGTAGGAGAGCCTATTCCCCATAAGACAATGGTGACACCAATAGAAATATCATTTGTGAGTCATAGTGACGTATATGGATATGTCATGGCCACCATTCTCTCTGGTCAGTGTCGGACTAGCGCACTCTGGTATCTGAGAGTTACAGGCTCTTGAATTTATATTGGACCACTCTGTATGTTACGTAGGCCACCTGTACTCATGTCCATGTATGTCACTATGACGGGTTAATGCTACAAGATTCTAATTGGCTAGAGCTTATTAATATTCAGATAACGTTTACTCTCTTTGGGCCAGCAGCAGTTATATGTGTCAGCTGCGGTTTGTTGATTTGTCCTGCCTAACAGGTATTTGATGATAGTTTTTCTATCTATTCCTGAGGTTATATATTTCAAATATTTCTATTTGTGTCGCGGCTGCTCCACATACAGTATTTACTAATACCAAAGAGTAGAGTAGTAACAAGAGAAATCACTAACCCTATTCATGAATGAAATAGTAAAATCGTATCAAAATTCTCCAAATGCTGTCACTTTTGATTTCATTCATAAAATCAGAGTTTGGTTTAGATTGGGTTTAGCCAATTAGGAGTCAGGAAAACCTGTCATGTGACATCAAGTGTCGGGGATCGTACGAGGAAACGCTTCGGACCTTCGGGTGTTTTCTTATTAAAAAAATGTAGGAAATATTAAGGTTTTCGAATGGGATGAAATATTAAGAGAGTATGTTCTCATTTATATAGGCATGAAATTTCAACATTTCATGATTTATAAATGATTGTTTTAGTCTTGAGAATGCGTCGAAGAGTTTCACTTATTGACGATGGATATATAATATAGACTCCATTTTTGTTGGTTAGGTTAGGTCAATTTATTTATATTGAATTATGAAATTCTCAAAAAGGACTTAATCTGCAATTGACGATCGAACCAAAAAGGTCTACATTAGATTGTAACTATTCAAACTTTGGTTTCAGATAAATACATTATTACATTTTTTATGGTTCTTGCTAAGTTCTTCATGACAAGCTATCTATTCCATGGATACTTCGCTAGGATTGACGAAAATGTGATGAAAACAGGTTGAGTGTAGTGATTTATATACTAGACAAGTTAATGCATACACAAAAAATCCCATAAAGGACTGTGTTTTTGTCCCTATGACAGCGGCAAAACTTTGCTTTAAGTTTTCCAGGGACAAAACGGAACCTACGTTTTAAAACGGTTCAATTCTAGTATGTCTAGCAGAGTTGCTAAAGATCTAAAATTCAATGAATAATTTCAATAAATAAATTCGCTTTCTGAAAAATCTATATTCTAGTCTGAAGGAAGTGAGCGATGCAGTGTTTTGTGATATATCTAAAGCTTTTGACTGTTACGTAAGCTTCATCTCTACAGCTTCAGAGGACGAAGCTTCAATTGGTTCGAGTCCTATCTGAGTGAAAGAACCCAAATTGTGAAAACTGATAGTGTCTCAGCTTTTGGGCAAATTAAGAGATGTTCACTATTTTGGCAGAACACACGACTATCTTCTTGCAAGAACTCCAATCATCTTCGTAGTAAAATGACTCGTATATGTATGAATTAATTTGTATCTTCTCTGAACTACCTTTCATTTGTCCATGAGATGACAATCTTCTGACTATAAGTATATTTTATTTGGAGATGGAAAATTCTAAATATAGTGGATATTTTTTTCTAAAGAGCCATGGAATCCTCTGTGATGGTTCGGAATTCACTAGCCAAAGATATCTTCATAGAATGAAAAGTCCACGCTTACTTGTGAAATTCATGTGTTTATTAAAAATATTAAAAAGTGATAAGTATACCAATAATAGTCATTAGCCTTATCGATCTTGGTAGTGGGCCTTGTTCTTCCGAACAACTTCTTGGTTTAGATCCCCCTCCTCCGATTATCTCATGCGGGTATTACTGAAAAATAAAAGAAGAACTGATTTAGATTGTTATCTCTACTCGCCTTTGTTAATAGGGCTCACCTTTTCCGGATAAGTCATTCTGAGATAGCTGGAAGCAGCCTAGACTGTCGCAGACCATGATTAATCGATTTCTCAACTTCATCAACATATTTTATGATATCTACAATAAACTCTCTGATTTTGTTTAGGTTGTAAGTTGTTAGAGACCTAATAGTCCGGCAGACATAGGCAGTGAATGGCTTGGTAATAGTTTGTATCGGAAAGTTTGATGAAACAATGTCATCGGGGAAATTTTCCAAAGCCTTCAATTTTCAAGTCAATTCATCGACTAGAGACATCAGTCCACTTTCCTACCTTTTCTTCTTCCTTCGTGGAAGTTTCCAAGATCCCAAAAAGGCCGTTTACGAAGAAATCACTTTGGAAAAATCACCAGATCTTCAAGAAAAATCGGGCAGTCATCTGATTTTTGACAGACATGTAAACATTGTAGTAAATTTCAAGGATTTCATCTCATTTTCGCGCCAACTGTTCTGTGAGGGATCTTGTTCGTAGAACAATAATCTTTGCTAATACACCAAGCTTGTACCAAATGTTGTGGCTGTACAGGGTGTTATTTATTCAAAAACCACACATCTGACCACCAAATGTCGCGGCTGGCTTTGAGTTTCAATAATTACCCCGAATGTGGTATGAAAGGGAGATCTTAATCGTACAAAGTGTTGTTAATAAAAAAAAACTACTAAGAGCGGCTTTATCCTTCTTCAACTCCCTGTGAGATTGTTGAGCGTGGGTTGTTCATTTGTAATTAGAAATTTACAGACCTTTCTACTTCTCGAATTTAAAAGAAATAATGCACTGGATGGTGTAATGATGAATAATCATAATTAAACGAATCTCTAAATACAGACATGATTTTACAAACGAAAGTCAATCAAAATAAACTAAAGTATTATTATCAACAATAAGATTATAGAGGATGTTAGTCTGTCAAGTTTGATCTTCGATAAGGTATTCATTAGTATTATTCTTACTCTGTATTATTCTCCTTTATACATTCGACAAAGGTACAATGTATAAGATAATGACAAATATCTTTATGAATAATGGACTAGGAGTGTCAACCTTCCAAACATAACTATACTTACTCAATACTCAAGGAACCACTGGCACACAGTTTATAAATTATTCGCATAGACATTTTTATTTAGCTCTCGATTTTCATGAAGACGGTTCATCCCGTTTATCATTTACTTTCGTACCTTGAATATCTCTGGTTACGTTTCACCGAAATGTGGATAGCTGTTATGAAATTGGCGTAGGGAATATGCGTGAATTATAGTAGCACTAATAGATGGATAATAAAACTGTTATTCCTATATTTGTAGAACTGACTTGATGTGATTGTTTACTGCATGAAAATTTAGATTATTTCGCACTGAGAGAGAGATTAATGATGCCTCCGTTTTAGCTACATTATTTACTAACTTGAGTTACTTGTATATTTTACTTCACTTATTTCAACATTGAATATATATTTATAGGTAAGAGCTCTTTCGAAATTCCAGACTTAGTTGCTCGCGGAACTGGATTCAAGAATATCTGATCTTCTTTCAGGTTCAATTTTCTTTATATATATATAACGTCTACTTCCTTCTCTCTTTTGATTTGAAAAGCTGCCAAGCTATTGAAGTAATGGGTCATTCATTTTATTCTTGATTTTACGTAACCCCGTTAATTTCTATTCTCCCAGCCGCATATGAAGGCTTCAAAGAGAACGCCTCGCTGTTGATGATTGAGAGGTTTTATGTTTAGTCGGCTTATTACTTTCCTTGAGATGTCGGAAAACCGTATGATCTGATTCATTATAAAGGGAGGGATTTCTCATGTGTGACACTCGCCGCTTAGGGAGATTCATTCGTTAAACATATTATGTCATTAATTAGAATTGTCTGAGAAGGTGATTATGAATTCTTTTGAGAATGCCGAGGCAAGTGATAGAAGCTTGATTATTGTTATTTCTTTCTATGAAATATTTTATTAAGCATAGGTATGACATTCGTTCGTCTTGTCTAGCCTTTTCTTCTGTGTATTTCTACTATGTGCGCCAAGCACAAAACCAAGGTTTCGAAAATTTGATCCTAAAAGATCAAAGTGCCGACGTTTATTGTCGTTTCTGCCTAGTTAGGGTGTTCTATGCTACCAAAGAGAGTAAACGTTATCTGAGTAGGAGAGTCTATTCCCCATAAGACAATGGTGGCACTGATAGAAAGAGATAATTTGTGAGTCATTGCGACGTATATGGACATGTCAAGGCCACCATTCTCTCTGGACATTGACGGACTAGCGGACTCCGCACTCTGGTATCTGAGAGTTACAGGCTCTTGAATGTATGTTACGTGGGCTACCTGTACTCACATCCATGTACGTCACTTGACTGATTAATGCTACAAGATTCTGATTGGCTAGATCTTATTAGTACCTCCTATTCAGATAACATTTACTCTCTTTGCTATGCTACTGCCTGCCGCCCATATATTTCTGTGATCAGAACCCAATGAAATGAAAGGCGAGTTCGTCGATTTTATATACAGAACTATAACATAGGTTATAGTTCTGCCTTCCCCCTGCTCTTCGACAGCAAAGCTTGACGTCACCGTAGCACCACTACGGTTGGTGTGCCGGTGCCCCAACGATTATACACAATAAAATGTATTATCGTTGTGTGAGCCCATGCATTTTTCACTTTTTATCTTGGTATTTATAAGATATTGATTTTTGGGTATTTCTGGTTGGTGTGTTAATTTACTTTTGTTCCACTGAATTTTTAGAACTTTAGATGCCCACGTTTTCTGTGGATAACCCATGAATTGAACTGAAGTTTTAAACGTCATTCTGTGATAGAGCACTTCCTTGTTTCGATTTATTGAGAACATTTGTGGAAACTTTGGGCCCATTCTAATAAATAGGAATTAATGAGTTGTCTCGATAATTTTAAGAGTTGAAAATTTGGGTGAAGTTCAATGAGGATGAGTGTTTGTAAGGGAAGTAACAATTGTTGGTATGGGTTTAAAGTAGAAGGAAAAACAGCTTGAACTAACAGCGTAAGAAATTATGTCAACCCTTCGGCATTTTGAGAGAGCTATATTTACTTCAAATATTTTCAATGAATCGAAAAACAGTGTCCTATCACGAAGTGGGCTCCAACACGCACTTAACAGTCGATTCAATTTTCACTTATTTACCACAAACTATAGATGCTTATGGCACTAGAAATCCATTGAAACGAAAGTCAAATGATTCACCAAACATAGACACTGAAAAAACGACGGAAAAATGTTACCAACAGGAAGAAAAACTACTGTGAAAAAGTAGAAAAATACATGGGCACTTATGGCAGATAAACCGCGTCCAGGTTCCTTCGCGACGTCATCAAATGACGATGCAAACCCGCGCGTGTTCAGCTGAAATTTGGCCAATGTACGAAGATAGGAAATAAGCCATCATTTCATTGGGTATAATCGTTGATCGGGACCCGGTTATCACGGAGTTGTTTTCAACGTCAACATTATCTTATTTTGTCAATATTTTGAAATTTGATTTTGTTTCTCTAACTTGATTTTGTCGGTTATTAAGTTCACAAAACACATACATATGTGTTTTGTGATTAAGTTACTGTAATGTTTTTCGCATTTGCTACCGTCAAGTATTAAATTGAACAATGCCTTTTGTAAAGTCCATTACTCCAATTATTGAGGCATATAAGGAAATGTTGAAATATGTTTCATCAGAATGTGTTCTTTATTAACCTGTAATAGTTTAGTTTTAATCCGGATTCGAAAAAAAACATGTTTAAGTCAAAGGTTTTTTATTACAGTACTAAAAAAATACAATTTAACTCAACAAATGTATGCATGATTAAAAAGGAATTAGAACAGGATGAATTAAATGAATACAACATGTATAGTCCATCCAATATCAATTGCAGAAGCTGTTTCTCTAGGGAGCAAATAAAAACTCACTTCGCTAACACGAGCGTATATGCGAAGAAACGGAACGAAAAATAATCTGTACTACTCGTAAACATTCGCCGTCGGCAAACGGTAGATCAAAAGAGCCGATAGTCAACGTGGACTTGAGTGACGGCTGTCTGTTCTACAACCGATTCGTCGGGGCCAATCAAGTCGGACATCAATGCTGGCAGGTGTGTCTATACGACGGGAGGTCATAAATCACGCGTTATATTTGTGTTTTAATAGCTCTGAAAGATTAAAAACCAGTAGAGTCTATGGTCTTGGTGTGTGCCGATCGAAATACGTTTTAGGATATAATAATAACCTACATCAAACAATGAAAGAAATTATTTTTCTTTCTTAATGTATTTGTATAAATAAAAGCTTGTCTTTAATTTTTTTTCATTTTTCATTATTTATGAAGTATTTTTAAAATCTTAAAATATCTAAATAAAATTAGTTATCTCCGCCACTGCTGCTCACAGGATTTCGCCGCAAGACTTTTTTATGCTTCTGCAATTGATATTGGGAAAACTATACCATAATAATAATAATAATAATTTTTAACATATATTTTGTAAAAATATGATGTTACCAGTTATTTTGAATAAAAGAGTAATTCTATAACTAATAGAGATTCCTATAATCTAACATATATAATATTGGCGACGAAGGATTGAAGAACCACCAGCAGATCTAGTTAATCAATTGAAGATCAATCCAAATATTTACAGTTTGAAAAGATGTACAATCAGTCTGTAAATTTTGATGAATTCAAACCAGGAGCAACGTGGAAAACGTATAAAAATCGTTTCCAATTTTGCCTGACGGCAAATTCCATAAAAGAAGACCAAGCAAAATGTGCATTATTTTTCACAGTTTGTGGTGAAACTCTATATGAATTGGTAGAATCTCTTGCTGTACCAAAAGGAACGGCGGAACTTAAATTCGATGAAGTTCTGAAAATATTAGATAATCATTTCGATCCTAAAACCAGTGAAATAGTTGAATCATTGAATATTGACTTCAATAAATTGTCAGACTCTGATATCAAACTACACACCTGGGCTAAACAAAAATTGGAAGTGCTAGGCACATGCATGGTTGACATGTTTCAAAAGTTCCCCAATGAAGTTACCGTTGCTAGTAGCGAGAGGAAATGGCCCAGCTTTGGTGGGGAGAAATTGGTTCAACCAGTTAGGTATTCGTTAAGATGGAGTTTATTATCAACATAATGAACATATTTTTAAAAATTTAAAAATATTTTTGAAGAAAACGAAATAGGAAAATACAATGGTCCACCAGTCAGTTTGAATATAGACCAACAAGCTAAACCTATATTCATGAGAACACGACCTTTACCCCTAGCGTTGAGAGAGAAAGTGGAGGCAGAAATCGAACGTTTACAGAAAATGAATGTGATTGAACCCATTCGTACTTCAGAATGGGCTACTCCAGTGTTCCAATAATTAAAAGTGATGGCAGTGTGAGGCTGTGTGGTGATTATAGATGCACTGTAAATCGCAGCCGTTAAAATGGATGTATACCCCTTCCATCTATAAATGAAGTTATTTTTCCTTGGCAGGTGGAAAATATTTGCCAAATTAGATTTTAAAGCTTTTCCTTCCGAGATGAAGAAAGTTCAAAGTTATTGACTATAAATACATTTAGGGATTATTCAAAATGAAAAGACTTCCTTTTGGGGTGAATAGTTGTCCAGCTATTTGTCAAGGGAAATGGAAAAATTATTATCAGGAATTGATGGTGTAGTGGTAGTTATTGATGATGTTCTTATAATGGGCAGGATGATGATGATCTCACACAAAGAACCACCATGGTTCTAGAAAGAATTGCGGAAGCCGGTTTGAGACTTAAGAGGTCCAAATGTCAGTTCAAATTGAAACAAATACAATTTTTGGGGTATATCATTGATGCCGATGGAACGTCCTACCCAGATAAAATGGCAGCGATATATAAAGCAAAAACCCCAGAGAATAAAAAAAAAAATCCAATCATTTTTGGGATTTCTGAATTTTTATGATACATTTTTGGAAAATAAAGCATCTATTGCTGAACCACTATATCGCCTTCTGGATAGAAATGAGCCTTGGATGTGGTCAGAAGAACAAAATATATTGCTTTCAAAACGATGAAACAACTATTGAAATCTGATGAAATATTGATACATTATGATCTACAGAAACCATTAGTTCTAAGCTGTGATGCATCTCCCTATGGAGTAGGTGCTATCTTGTCACATGTCATGCCTGACGGAACTGAAGCTCCTGTATATTTTGCTTCACGGACACTTCATACAGCGGAACGAAACTACTCACAGTTTGAACAAGAAGTATTAGGTATAATTTTTGGAATAACAAAATTCCATCAGTTCATTGCGGGAAGAGAATTCATCATGGTTACTGATTGTAAACCTATAATTGGACTTTTGAATTGGAAAAAAGCGACTCCGAATTCAGTATCTCCCAGGATGATTAGGTGCTGTTACAATTATCAGCTTATTCGTACACTATCAGACATGAATCTTCTAATGAACTACAAAATGTTGATGCTTTATCTCGTTTGCCTAGACCAATTATTTTGAATAAAAGAGTAATATAGTAATATATATATACAAAATATATGTCAAAAACTGACAACTCTCATCTTTCTATATATGGGGTGATATCTCTAGCACTGCTATCCATCCACCACCTAAATGAAATCACGTAAATAATTCGGTTTCATCGGATTCCTTTCGGATCTCCTCAACATCTGGGTGTTTCTGCTCGTAGTATCCTCAGTACTTTGACCCAGATCTATCCCAGTGGTGGAATCATCATTGGTATCATTAGAAACATCTGCACCTAGACCCGCTACATGCCTGTTTTGTAATTCATTCGATTCCTCATCTTCCACACTTACTCTCGGTAATAACTGATCGATATGTCGGCTCATTTTCTGACCATCTTACGATGTTATTGTATATGTAAAAGTACCATTCTTCTGTTGAACCTCTCCTGGTAACCACTTATCCCCATTATAATTTCTAAATAACACTTTATCGTCCAATTCAAAGCTTCTAATCACTTTCTTCGTCAAACTCCTATCTTCATGTATGAAATTTGGATTAACTCAGTCAAAAATGGTTCGCAATCTCCTTCCAACGAGAAGTTCTGCTGGTGATTTTCCTGTTGCACAGTTCGTGTCGTTCAGCAAACTGAACAGGAGTCTGGGTAAAGTGATTTCTATGTTATATGTCCCCAATTTTTCCAATCTTCTTTTGATTGTTTGAACTTGTCCTTCCACTTGTCCATTTGAAGAAGGATGATAGGGTACTGTAAATATATGTTTTATTCCGTTCTTCTTAGTGAAATCCATCATTATCTGTGATCTGAATGACTGGTGGTTATCCGAAACAATCGTTGATGGAATTCCATGTGTACAAAATATATTGCGCAACTCATTGACAGTTTCTTGAGAGGATAAATGTTTAACCTTTTTTACTTCAAGCCAACGAGAGTATGCATCAACTACTATAAAATAAATATGTCCATTGTGTGGTTCTGCATGATCTATATGTATTCTTTCCCAGGGTCCATGTGGGGATGGCCAACTTCCTTTAACTGGTTCTGGATTATTACGGTGTTTCTGACACTCCTCACGATGAACTCAATTTGTTCTTCTAATTCGGGCCACCAGAAATAACTTCTTGCCATCATTCTCATTCTTGTCATTCCTTCATGACCTGAATGTAATTGGTTCAAGAGTTCCTTCTGTAATATCTTAGGAATCACAGTACGACTTCCCCAAATTATACAACCTCGTAATAGGGATAGTTCCATTTTTCTTCTGGCAAAATAATCCATTTCTTCTGGAATTTGATGAGGCCATCCATGTAGAATTGCATGTTTGCCTTTTTGTAATAATTTGTCTTTGTTTGTAGCCTTCTCTATTTCTATTGCTGTTATTGGAAATTCCCTGTCCCGATATCAATAACACTTCCTGCGGTTCTGGAATAGTACAATTTTTTATTGGTCTAGGCAAACGACATAAAGCATCAACATTTTGTAGTTCATTAGAAGATTTATGTCTGATAGTGTACGAATAAGCTGATAATTGTAACAGCCACCTAATCATCCTGGGAGATACTGAATTCGGAGTCGCTTTTTTCCGATTCAAAAGTCCAATTATAGATTTACAATCAGTAACGATGATGAATTCTCTTTCCCCAATAAACTGATGGAATTTTGTTATTCCAAAAATTATACCTAATACTTCTCGTTCAAACTGTGAGTAGTTTCGTTCCGCTGGATGAAGTGTCCATGAAGCAAAATATACCTGGAGCTTCACTGGATGAAGTGTCCATGAAGCAAAATATACCTGGAGCTTCAGTTCCGTCAGGCATGACATGTGACAAGATAGCACCCCTACTCCATAGGGAGATGCATCACAGCTTAGAACTAATGGTTTCTGTAGATCATAATGTATCAATATTTCATTTTCATTTCATCGTTTTGAAAGCAATATTATGTTCTTCTGACCACATCCAAGGCTCATTTCTATCCAGAAGGCGATATAGTGGTTCAGCAATAGATGCTTTATTTTCCAAAAATCTATCAAAATTCGAAATCCCAAAAATAATTGGAGTTATTTTTTTTTTTCTTGGGGTTTTTGCTTTATATATCGCTGCCATTTTATCTGAGTAGGACGAATTCCATCGCATCAATGATATACCCCAAAAATTGTATTTGTTTCACTTTTACTGACATTTGGACCTCTTTTAAGTCTCAAACGGCTTCCCAATTTTTCTAGAACCATGGTTTTTTGTGTGAGATCATCATCATCTCTGCACATTATAAGAACATCATCAATAACTACCACTACACCATCAATTCCTGATAATAATTTTTCCATTTCCTTTGACAAATAGTTGACAACTATTCACCCCAAAAGGAAGTCTTTTCATTTTGAATAATCCCTTAGATGTAACTTTCTTCATCTACGGGAAACTGAAAATATGCTTCTTTTAAAATCTAATTTGGCAAATATTTTTCCACCTCCAAGGGAAGAAATAACTTCATTTATAGATGGAAGGGGTATAATCCATTTTAACGGCTGCTCGATTTACAGTGCATCTATAATCACCACACAGCCTCAAACTGCCATCACTTTTAATTATTGGAACTACTGAGTAGCCCATTCTGAAGTACGAATGGGTTCAATCACGTTCATTTTCTGTAAACGTTCGATTTCTGCCTCCAATTTCTCTCTCAACGCTAGGGATACAGGTCGTGTTCTCATGAATATAGGTTTAGCTTGTTGGTCTATATTCAAACTGACTGGTGGACCATTGTATTTTCCTATTTCGTTTTCTTCAAAAATATTTTTAAATTTTTCAAAAATATGTTTATCATGTTGATAATAAACTCCTTCTAAACGAATACCTAACTGGTAGAACCAATTTCTCCCCACCAAAGCTGGGCCATTTCCTTTCCTACTAGCAACGTAACTCTCATTTGGGAATTTTGAAACATGTCAACTATGCATGTCCTAGCACTTCCAATTTTGTTTAGCCCAGGTGTGTAGTTTGATATCAGAGTCTGACAGTTTATTGAAGTCAATATTCAAATCTTCGAAGGTATGTTCGTTAATAATGGAGTAACTTGCTCCAGAATCAACTTCCATTACAACTGGCACCTTATTAATTTCAATGGAAACATTCACTGGCGGTTGACCTGAGCCTTCAATGACATATAGTGAACTATACTGATCGACATTTTCTTCTGGTTCATCTGAATCATTTTCTTCTATTTGATGAACTTTCGCTCTGTTTTGTATGATGTACCTTTTACTGGTTGCATTCTTTCTTTTTCTTTTGTACATCAAATCTGTTCTTTTCTTTTTGTGATACAAGCTTTTTCTATATGACCTCTGTTTTACAGAAATAACATGGCTTTTGATACACACTCATCTTGGATGATGGATTGATACCATTGCATCGGTAGATACTCTACTTTGATTGGAATTAGCCATTTTATTAATTGACAACCAAATATTTCTGATGTTACTTGAACCTGATACTCGAACAATTCAATTGTTTAACATCTTTAGAAGTGGCTCGCAGCTAGGCAGCTTTGGAAAAACTCGTTGAAATCACCATTTTTTTGTTAACAATAATTGTTGAATTTTCTGTCCCCTATTCCCGCTATTTGTCTCTCAACATTCTACAATGAATCCCAAAAATTACAAAGTATAGCAATTTTTCTGAGTGCTGTACATATTCATTGATAGATTCACCCATACCTTGAGTTCTTTGATGAAACTTATATGATTCAACTATTTCACTGGTTTTAGGATCAAATGATTATCTAATATTTTCAGAACTTCATCGAATTTAAGTTCCGCTGTTCCTTTTTTTGGTACAGCAAGAGATTCTACCAATTCATATAGAGTTTCACCACAAACTGTGAAAAAATAATGCACATTTTGCTTGGTCTTCTTTTTATGGAATTTGCCGTCGTCGCCAATATTAATCTTTTCTAACTGTAAATATTTGGATTGATCTTCAATTGATTAACTAGATCTGCTGGTGGTTCTTCAATTCTTCGCCAATATTATATATGTTAGATTATAGGAATCTCTATTAGTTATAGAATTACTCTTTTATTCAAAATAACTGGTAACATCATACTTTTACAAAATATATGTCAAAAACTGACAACTCTCATCTTTCTATATATGGGGTGATATCTCTAGCACTGCTATCCATAACACCTCTCAAAATAATTACTTCTTAATTTGCTCTTGAGAACTTTGAATATATTATTTATGAATTTAATTAGGCTCTGTGCTCCTCCCATGAATGGTGCCAAAGGTGGATTGAAAAACACTTAATTTTTTTATTAAACAAAATTCCATTATATAATTCTGGTCAAGTCTTCCCAAGTTTTCTTTCAGTTCTTTCTCAACGCCTTTCAAGTTCCCTCATTGTCGCTATATACTTCTTCAGGAAAACCCCTTCTACATGGGAACTGGCTGAAAACAGGAATAAATCCGTTGGTGGATAGGTCACTGGCGATCTCTAAGTGTACAGCTCACTCAATCATACATGTAAAAATCACACCATGCCTCTTTTTATGGGTTTTTTGGACTTACCTAAATGGGTCTAAAGTAGTA